>JAYJLV010031803.1:0-28587 GCA_036873485.1 Torymus texanus | reverse complement strand
TCTCTCTCTCTCTCTCTCTCTCTCTCTCTCTCTCTCTCTCTCTCTCTCTCTCTCTCTCTCTCTCTCTCTCTCCCTTATCTCGATCCATCCATCTCTACCTGCCCCGTAATTAGGCCCTCGATACACCCGTACAGATCCGATCGATCGGCCAGCTATATGTACACATAGATATATACATATATATAGGTGGAAACGTGAGAACAGTCACGCGACACGATTCTCGCTAAATTCAAAGGCGTCGTCGCGTCTTTTGTCGCTGCACTCGCACGCGCTCAGTCTAATTTTCATTCGTTGTGTCTCTCCCGCACTCGCTGCTCATATATACGGGCCAATGGTTTCCCATGGATGAGAGCGCGTGTCCATTAAGGAAATGCCCGTAGATGGAGGAGGCATGTTCGAGCGGTTACCGCCGTTGCTCTGTGTTTCCGGCTCTGTCGCGCGTGCGCCCCCCTCCGATCGCCTCCTCCTCAACGGACTTCTTATACGACGTAAATTAAAAGCTTTCCGCAGAACTGCCGTCGTCGTCGTGTGTGTAGTCGTTGCTTCTTCGAGGAGGCATTAAAAAGAACCGCCCGCGTGGGAGAGACAATTTTTCGAACTTAGTTCTATTGTCGGTTGAGTATATTATGGTTTTTATGAATAGACGGTTTGGTGAACGGTAAGTTAACTTTTTAGTAATATATTCATTATGTAAAACCATAAAATAATGATCAATCAAGTTTATAGTATGAAACATAAAGGATGTATAAAGAGTATATTACACTCGAAAAAATGTAATAAATTTTTATAACTTTCTTATATATATTATTATCCTTTAAAACTTCACCCGCATATATATTTAGCGTGTGGTAATATTTAAAAAAAGCCTTCCACATTTTTTTTAATCGCACTAGAGGCGCATGAAATTCGCATCGTGTATCACTTTTAAAATATTCCACTCTTTCAAATCGTCTCTATACGTTAAACTCATCACATGTAACGCGATAATACGGGACCGCTATATATAGTCAGCTGCATGCAAAGTATTCAGCACTTTTAAAACACTTATTCCCCTTCCACCATTGCCATACTGATCTAAAAACGAAGTAAAGAAAACGGCAACAAACGACGATTCGTCTCCACACACAGCGAAAGAATAATATTGAACCATGGGTCGAACGCGCGAAATACGTCAAAGTGCGCCAACTCTCACTAACATACACTCGCGCGTTTCGTAAAACACGCGCCAGCTACATTATTTTCCAAGTGCCGACGACGTTATTTTATCCGTCACCGGACCGGATGTTATGCTGACATCGCGGTGCTGCATAGCCACTGTATGTGTATTATATACCAAGAGAGTAAAGTGACTTCCCTTGAATTCGAGGCGGTGCATCTCGGAAGAAGAAGAAGAAGACGATTTCGAATTGTCGCGCCAGAATTATAAACCGGCGCGCCTGCGCTCTTGTCCGACAATGTATCGTGTCTTATCGTGTCGGAGATAAGATTAGCTGTACTTTTTTACGAGCGTGTAAGAGAAGTCGTCCGTATGTAGCTCCCGTGTATATAATACACCGAGACTACGGGTTGTAATTCAAGCCTTTCGCGCGCTGTGTGTCATTCAATTAGATTTCGTAAATATTTTCTCCCTGTACACACTTTATACCATCGTTCGACGCACGCACGCGCGCGCACGACATCAATGAGGAAACAATTCGTTCTGTTTCGTATATATACGCTGCGGTGCCTTATTTTCATTTCAAAGCTTCTTCGCGAGAACGGTTTTACAGTTTTAGTATGATAGCACAATAAGGAAAAAGAGAATGAAAGAATTAACCCGAAGAATGTGTTGTTTATTGCGAATGAAAGAGAGAAGTGTCGGGGTGCGCGGTTGGGAATATTTCGCGATATATATTATATACAAGGCAAGTTTTCGATGTCGCGCTTCTCGGAGTTTTCACTGTGAATTTGTCATTAGAGTATGACTAAATGGCTTCTTGTGTGTGCTTTTTCGCTGAGCTGTCACGGATCTTGGAACAAAGGAGATCTCGCCTTCGTGGTCTTATAAAGGAAGTCAAGAGTCGCGTAGCAATAAACAATGTAACAGACTCCATTCTATATGCTTAATACGTGTGCCAGCAAGCAGATGCGGACTTATCGGAGTAAACAGAAAAACAAAGTCCGTCTTGCGATGCAGTACGAAAAGTTAGACCGTTCATATATAAAGTTGTAATTGCGGTTGGTTGAAATGCGATGCCGCCTTGTTCATTTTCAGAACTTTAAATAGCTTTGTTGAATGATATTCGATATACGCTTTGAGCGAGTAAAAGTAAAACCATCTTCTTTATTCATTTGAATGTATGTAGTTCAAGTGCTGCATTCATGTATTAATTAACCTTTAACACGTCAATGATTGTTTCATTCATTTGACACATAGAATGTAATACACCATGGCGTAAAGATTATCTTTCCAAAGATGTGATAACATATACACGCGCGTACTTCAAAAACGAATCATCATCACACCACACGACGGAAGTCAATTAATTAAATCGCAACCTCTCGCCCCAGCCGACGTTTAGCATAACGAATTAACTTTGCGGCGGTGCAGAGCTCAACTAATTGATTGACATCGCGCGCGCGCCTGGCCCGTTATTAAAAGCCGAAAATCAATCGCTGGCCGACAGGTGAACGCGCGAAACGCCACGCTCGCTTTCAATTATACACGCGCTCGTATATACGTATATATCGACTCGATAAAAGCGTAACGAACGAAAACGTACAGATATATATATATATACACATATACATGTATAGTATATATACACATATAGAATAAGACTCGACGCCGCAAGCGAATTGCTATACGCGCTTCTGCTGTGCCGGCAATTAGCGAGTCTCAATTAGCGTTTAATCGGCGCACTGAGAGAAGGAGAAAGACGCTGCGTGTGTACGCATAAAGGAGAAAAATCGAGAGAGACAGAGAGAGAAATGACGCAAGGCCCAGAAGCGAGGCCGTGCGCGACGAGGGGGCCAGGTGCTCGCATACGTAATTTCCCGGAGAGCGGATACGTCGTCTGACTTTTTTTTCCCCAACTTTACGCGCATGTGTGTGTGTATATGTGTGCAAATGTCTTATCTCCCTCTCGCTTTCTCTGCGCGTCTTCGCGGTTCTTGCTCCTCCTTCCCCGGCTTTTTCGTTCGCATTCGTGTCTCTCGCAGCTGGAATAATCGATTTCTTCGTCGACGTATAGCTGCTTAGGCTAATCGATGGCTGAAGGTAGGGGCGGAGATACTGCGACGATAATTAATTCATCAGAGAAGTGAAGTGAGACGTTGATCTCCTCAGTGGATAAATATTTAATCGCATGCGAGAATTTCAACCAATGTGTTTTTTCTTCTTTCGTATTTTGGTTATTCGTATCGCGTGGTTGGAGAAATTTTACAATTTTTCTGCATATTCGAGGTGAATTAAAGGCACTTTATATGACTCTCAAAGTGAAAAACGATGTACCGCGCCGTGCAATTATTCAGCCTTGCGCACGCACGCATGCAAGTAATGCGTAATGGCTACCGACATTACCCAAATTATTATAACGTTGGAAGTTATTGTTGTTATTATGATTATTATTACGCTTCGAAGGAATCAATTATCTTAACGGTTTCGGGCGACGTAAAAATTTTACGCGTAGATAATTACAAGCTACGTCTAAAACAGACACGCCACTGCATTGTAGTTAAACGATTACAAAAAAAGTGTGGAGCCATAAAGTCGCTATATTTTACGTACAGTATTTTTTGCTGAAATTGCATCCTAAAAATATTCGCAAAGTACTAAATATAAAAGAATATCAAACCAAAACTCAAAAAATTTCAATCCATATTAACTTTGTAATCTCTTTAATTCGACAATGTTTACTCGCTGTACAAACTTTCCTCCGAATCCATCGACGTGTGAGCATACACGGCGCGTATGTATAATCCGAAAACAAAACAAATTTTTTTTTTATCTCCCTTTCTCTTCCCTGATCGTAATGACTACGTACAAGATCGCGATAAGCGTTTCAACGCATCGGGCGAACGCGCATCCGGTATGCTTGATCAAACATTTCACCATCACCTTCTCCCTCTCTCCTCCTTCCACTTCTCGTACTCGCGCGTAGGCGTGAAATAAAAAGCGCGCGCGCACAGGAACTATATCCTCCATCGCATTGAGCGGACATTCCTCGCGCGTAGCGTGCATTATTTATCAGACGTAAGGAGGGAGGCGGCGACGTGTAACGATGCATCACAACGCGCGCGCGACGGATACATAACCCGACAATTAGCGGCTGATAAGGTACGTGATCGGCTTGTCGATGCGAACGCGTGTGTCGGCTGCTGCTGCTGCACACAAATACGCGCGCGCGCAAGCGAAGCAAACGCTCCATTGTCGTGCAAAGCGAGAGGAGGAAGAGGAGGAGGAGGTTCTCGTCGCTTTTACAAGCCTTTATATGGGCAAAATGCAGCGGTGAGGCGCGAGGGACGTTTTATTATCGAACGGGAAGGATATAGATCTTGTTTTGCGAGAGAGCAGTTTTCTTTGAAAGCTCATGCCGAGGGAGAAAGGAACTTGAGTATTGGAGTGGGATTTTTTGATCGGTGCGCAGGTGGTTGGTGTCGTTAATAAATGTAACGATTGCTGTGTCAGAAAACGCATAAATAGATATTTTTTGTTAATTTTGATATCTATATATGCTACTCTGACTGACTATAGGTACGACTAAATCGCAAAAAGTTACACATACAAAATTTTGCCACGTTTATATACACGGTGCAGTAAACAAAGTCAACAGCGAGTTTTTGACTGGAACAGACTGTGCCGTTATACTACACACGACACAATATGTGCGCAGAGAGGTAAAAAGATTAGCGCAATAAAAATTTGCAGCAGTAGCAGCAGCAGCAGCAACACCGTTACGGGCTTTCTATTTTTGCAGAAATTGATCATTATACTTTTACGACTAATTCGCCAGTCCGAGAAATCGCACCGCGGCCACAAACAGTTGCCGCGAGGCATTCCGCGTCTATATATCTCCAATGCTCCATTTTAGGAAAAAAACAATGATTAATAAAATCTATTACTTCTTCAATGCCAACGCCGCTGCGCGAGTCACTCTCCTGCCACCACCACTGCTATACGCACATTTCTTAATAAGGCACGAAATTAACTTCTGCACACAGTACTACTACTACTACTATTACTACTATAGCGTGTATGTAGCAACAATGAACCGATGCATCTCGTAAACTCTCACTCGCTCTGTAGCACAATGGCGAAAAAAAGGCCCATCCTCGTCGTAAAATCGCGCGCGAGGTGAGCGAATAAGAGCCGTAAAAGTAGCGACGGTGGCGGTGGCGGTGCCGAAAAAGAAATGTAACGGCGTGCATAATTGCCGTTTAACGCGCTCGTCAAGCGTTGTGTTCTCTCTCTCTCGAGCTCGAGCTCGCGCGTGTATATATAGTTGAAATTTTCAAGGCCACGTTTTATGTACTTTCGCGCAGGACGCTATGCGCTGTCACGGTGTCGTTAAAAACTTTCACGGCACGCGCGCGCGCATAAAATTACAAGCGCGGCTTCCGAGAGAGCGAATCACGGAGAGTTTGCACAGGTATATATATACAGTGTAGTAGTATACGCGTGTCGATGAAAGAAAAAAAAAAGAGGAACGATAGCCCGAGGGGCGAATGCTGTAGCGCATGTCAGCGTTGGCTAGAAGAGAAAAAAATGACAATTATCCGTTCTGACTTTTCCTCGGATTCTTGGATATATACGAATACTCTACTGGTTCTCGTTCTTTTTTTTTGTGTCGTTTAGCCGCGATTCCAGGTACGCACGCAGGAGCACCTTTCGTAATTGTATAATTGGATCGTTTCCTCGGCTGACCCGGCGACCAACTGAGCGTTTCTGAAAAGACATACGTATACAGAGGAATTTCATTGCGAGCGCGATTCGGTTTTGCGCGTTGAATTGCTCACGAGCATGCGCTCGGTCTATTAGGTGACGCATAATTTTGGAATTACTGTGATCGCTATTGAAAATGGTTTTGCGATGCTTGATAGTATAGATCGCAAGAAGCAACGCGTAACAGTTTAGATTTCAAAGCATGCCGTTAAACAAAAAAAATAGTAGTTTATTTTCTTTCTTTGTAAGTCGGTGGTGAACAAGTTTACTGTCGATTTGTCACTGTTGTCGTCGGTTACTACTGAATAGTTATTTTCTAATTTATATTTAACCAGAACTATATCCACGAGCCTGTAATAAAGAACAACTCCATCAAGTTCGCAAGAGTGAAAGAGGTATAGTAAAGAAAATCATCGAGCACTCGTCGCCGAGAAAAGGAATACAATTTCAAGAGGACGAACAGAAAAGACCCCCCTTGTAATAACTTAATTAATCCGCGACAAGAAACCGCAAGACCGAAGCCTGTGCGCGTGCGCACGTATAGGATATGCGATTATCTCGAGCGAGCGGGAAAACGTGTGTAAGGGCCTTAGGCTGCCACTTTCGTCACCGGTAGATGAAAAAGTAGCAACTAGACCGCCGTGGAGAATCATCGCGCGTGTGTGTTTTTTTATTGAGAAATCGAATATATGACGATTGTTATTATTGTGATTGGATTGAGTTCTAGGATATCTATCAAATTTTTCTGTATTTATTAGCAAGCGGATTAGTTGCGGTGCACATATAATAATGAGCATGCGTATATATATTTTTGCGATAATTGCAACGCACGTTTACCCGAAATGAACTTTTAAAACGCTTAGTAAATAATTTTATACAATTATATACACTTTTACGTAAACGCATGGAAAATTTATAATTAAAGAAAAAAAAATATCAGCTTTCCTTTTCGGGTGCGCTGAACCCGTGCGCACATTTTATACAAACGCGGTTTGAATTTCTCATTTGAAAATATTTCGCGAAATAGCCAATTACGCCATAATAAGTTCCAGAATTATTTTCCCCTCCTCTTAACCTTACACACATCATACATACATACATACATACATTCGGCAATGCAACTAACGCGCATTACTCAAATCACTCGCTAATTCCCAACCATTAGCCATCGCAACCATCATTCTTCGCGTCTCGCGCGTGCATAATCAAAAAGAGTTTTTCACGATACAAATGCACGTATCTACGCGCAACTGCATCCCTTTTTTTATCCCCCACTTCGCCAACTACCGAAACGACAGCGCGCGCGTAATTACAAGGTCTTAAACGGCAGGTTTATATCTCGATGCGAGAGGTGACGAAAGAGAAAAAAAGCTCGCACACGTTACTAGGGAGGGGAGGTTTTATTAGCAAAACACGTCGTAGGACAAAACAACGACGACTACATATATACACGGGCGTATATAGAAAGGAGCAAAGATCCCTCTATGCGCAAGTGCCGTTGCCTATACGTCCATTCGTAGCATCAGCGGCAGCAAATTACTCTCGAACCCTTGAGGCGCTCACTCATGCGCCTGCAAAGTCCAGGCAAATGAGGCTTCGTGATTATATAGTCAAGCGCTTGCGCGCGAGGTACATATATGTATACACTGTCGCACACGCGCTTGATCACGATTATCCTGTAGTGAAATTGCGACGTAATTTGCGCCTTCAGACGCGGAACGAAAGGGAGGGTGAAAAAGGCGGCATCACATCGAAGTTGAAGGCGAAGAAGAAGAAGAAGAAGTCTGAGTCGAACGTGACTGTAAGAGTGCTTATTGAAGCGCGTTCAACTCGATTCCTCTGTTGTTGTATATATATAGACGTGTGCACGAACTTCGTGCGTGGATTTATGGTATTATGTGTGAAATGGAGCTGCAATTGGTGTGTGATTGGACTTACGCGTGCCGAGGGTTGTTGGGATAACTCATAGTATTGGTAACTCACCTGAAACAAAGAGAAGACAAAAACAGATTAATAAACGTGATAGCGTGAAAGCTTAAAGTATATTAAGGGATTATAATTATAATATTAAATGTGCGTTGCTATTATATATGTCCAGCAGTCGAACTCTAAATATATAACCAACGATCGAGGTTATTTTCATATCTCAATCACTTAATAGCCAGGTTATTCATAGATCTTTAATATCCCACCATCTCTTAAATCAATCCCTTAACAATCGCATATATCATGCTAACCTCATTCGCTATACGTGCGCGCAAAACGCGCATCCAAACAAATTTAGCAGCGCAAATAAAGCAAACAGCGTTCGTATAACGTATACACACATATATACACATTTCATTTAGAATCGTGCGAGAGTCACGCATTTATATACCCTCGGCCATTCGGCCATCTCATCGACGCCATCAATTATCATACACGAACGAACGAACGAACGCGGCAATCGCCTTTGAGAGTAGGCCAAGAAACGCGCACGCGCACGGATGTCTTCGCGATGTAGCGCGAGCGAGCCGAGGTCAATTAAGGAAACAACGAGATAGACGCAGCAGCAGCAGCAATACACCATCACGCAGTGTATGTAAGCATTTGCCGCGAATGTATCGGCTGCATGCGCAGAGCAAGCGATAGAGAAAACGGCGAGGAAAGAATTAACGTATACATGGGGATTTCTAATAAACGGTTAGGTTGTATCGCTATATACGCTCGTATGGAGGTTTACCGGAGATAAAATTTTGTAATACGCGATACACGCGCTCGTGCGCGTATTACCGGTTTTTCTTGCGTGTGCGGCCATTGTACACACAGACATAGATATGTTGTATTGGATTTGTATCGTATTTATGGTTGAAAGGATAAGGTTTTTTTTTCTATTTCGATATCGAAGCTGGTTATTTAAATTTTAGAAACGTTTTAAAAATATTGTAAATAAATATAATATAAGATTATATTAATTTGTAAATAACTCGACGGTTAATCAAATAAAATTCACGTAATAAAGTACTTTACGATCGACTAAAACACTCGTTTCGTAAGCATATATAATAATTATTACATGGAGGGAGTTGTAGGTATCAAAACCGGCTATAGATCTATTTTCCTCAAGGTCGAATATATCAACTTAACTTGTCTACACGGCGTACATATATATAATATGAACGAACTTAGCCCGACCGACACTCGCGACGTTTTAATTACAACGGTTAAATTGATATAAATTTAAAGTGAACAAGCGCTTTATAAAACGCACACTAGTCGCAATTAAATAAAAACACCTGTCAAAACCTTCCAACATAAATCCAAAATGTTATATTATATACCAACGATTATAATTAGCCGAATTTCGCAGCCACCCGCACGCTATTGACATAAGCCTTCTCACGACGTGAAACCTGGGCCATATACGCGGTAATTCTCGCAAACACACACACACATAGCGCACTAGTAACGTCCCAAGGAATTGCGCGTTACGAGACCTCCTCCTTCTCCGCAAAGCGACAGACAGACGAACGGAAAGGGTGAGTCGCCGCACAACCTCAAAATCCCGGCGTGCACGTACGCGAAAGACGAGGGAGCAAGAGGAGGAGGAAGTTACATTCACGACGCGTACACACAACCACGCGCGCGCGGAGGACGAAGGGTGAGAGGTTGCTATACTCTCTCTCTCTCTCTCTCTATCTCTCTCGCCTCCTAATTAGTATGTAGCGCGCCGCGGGAAATTAGGCGGTGGACGCGGTTGCATACGAAAAGGCATATACACATACATACATACATACATACGCATACACGTGGAGTAAGAGTATAGAAACAACGCGGTATATATAGAAACATACGCGCGCGACCTTAGGAGGCTGCTCTGTTGCTACTGCTGCTCTTGGACGCGCCGAAAGAGAGAGGATGAAACGTCGGGAGCTACGGTAAGGGGGGGACGGGTGAAATTCATTAAAAGTGAGGGAGTGTGTACGTGGTGAGTTTCAGGGTAGTACTCGGCGGCGCTCTGTGGTTGCATTATGGTTTCCACTGGCACTTGCTCTAGCTGCTACAAGGCGCACGAGAGGGAAAGGGATGTTTACAGAGGAAAAACGCTGTAGAAGTTGGCGGATGCGTAATGTAAAGTAAATTCGGAATGGCTTACAAGTGTAAGAAATGAGGAAAGAATTTCAAAGAAACGGATTATCTTTTATATAAAGCCAACTGAAATCAGCGATTGAAATGCGTATATAATAATAGTTTATAATACTGTAAATTATTCAAGAGTTTTAAACAGATTATACTAAAATCATTCATCGGATATCATCGTATATAGAAATGAATTCTGTCGCGATAAAGCCGCCCCGTTTCCTCCGTCATCAACTACGCGCTGCACATAACCGAGAGCCAATCAAGAAACTCCACTTTAACGCTCGTTCGTCTCTATTAAAATAACACGTATATACATATATACATATATACAACGCGAGCGTCTCGTGCATTCTCGCGGCACACGCACACCACATCGTCGATCTGCTGGGCAAAAATCGTTATCGCGAAATTTATGCGAAAAGAGGTTAACCTCGCCGTAAGAAACTCTCCTTCTCTTCTCCCCCTCTCAACACGCATAGACGTAAAAAGTACAGCACGCGTTGCATGTGAGCCCGACTCTCGCTCGCGATCTGCACACATACATATATATACACGTATCGAGAGAAAACGAGAGGGAGAAAACCGCTGCCACCGCTGCTGTCGCGGCGGGAGGAAGCACAGCGCGCCGCGCAGACTGCTTGGAGGCGTACGAAGAGAGAGAGAGCGAGAGAGAGAAAGAGAGAATTCCCGGGGATTCCAAGAAGCCCCGACGACGGCGCGGGGTGAATGAAACTCGCGCTCGCGGACGATTCCGCGAACCGTCGAGCGATCATTAATTATTTATTACCAATGTGTGCGCGAAGGAGTAGGAGTAGGTGGAGGAGGAGGAGGAGGAGGAGGAGGTCGTGACCGCGTAATTGTTACTCCGGAGAGGACGCACGCGCAGAAGAGGCGGGAGGAAGTGCTGCAAGGCGCGCCGATAAATATGTAGAGGAGTGAGTATATATATATATATATACGACGAGAGTGTCGCTCGGATTTGCACGCATGCACGCATAACTTGCAAATTTCTTCGGGGACAGAGAAAGAGAATGAGAAAGATAGAGAGTTACGGCATAGTTCGCGGCCGCGTAAAGTGGACTGGAGCGAGAGTCGATAATGACTACGAGACGGATGTATATATATGTATATGTAGAGGCTGTGTGCGCACCGGACAGTGGCAGCATGTGTATATACATATATAGTCGCATTCCGGGGTATTATGGTGCTCGGCCGATCTCTTTCTCCATTTCGCACTTTGGTACGCACGAGTATACACCACGACCAGAGATATTTATCACCGCGGCGTGACATTATTGGCGGGACAATTTTTCGGAGCAGCTACACACACACAGAGATACATTGACGAACTTGCGAAATAATACTCGCGATTGTCGCAAATACGGTGCGGTCAAGGTAAGACTCGAATCGATTGAGATATCGAGAACAATTAAACAATCCGTTTCGTTATAATGTAATGATAAAGAGTGCGTGTATAATACGTGCGTGCGCTATAATTTAATTGCTCTCTTATATGATTGAATTAAATAGTGAAACGGGTAATTTATAATTATACTGATCTGCCGCGCGTGGATTCTCCAATTTCGCAATAATTAAAAATTATTACTTCGCAGAGTCGTGCGCGCCTCGATAAAGCATCGTATATGTACACGCATGATCGTAAATAACGACGACGGCGGCAGCGGTATTTCGCGGCAGGCGAATAAATCAAATCTCGTCCCATTAAAAGAATGCAAAATCCAACGCGGAAAAGTGAAGAAATAAGCCAACCGCGAATGATCGTCTAAGTCACTTTCCATTATTTATATTCGCCTTAAAACAAACCGGTCGCATTCTACACACACACAGACACATGCTCGAGCATATATACATGTATATATACGTGTGGCAACGATCGGTCAGGCAATAACCCCGATAAAAAAGCCACATGAAACACGTATAAGACACACACGCGTGTATATGTGTATGCAATTGAAGAGATGTAAACACAACGTTCTCTCGGAGAGATATATACGTATTACACGAGCATCACGTCTCTCTCTCTCTCTCCTTATAGCAGCATCCACGACGTGTAGAGATCGAAGAGAATAGAACCGTTCGGTAGCACTCGCTCGTTGGGTTAGGTCAGACCTTCACCCAGGATAGAGTAAGAGAGGGAGAAGGACTCTCTGTACACGACGTTGTCCATATGTATATATGTACATACAGCAAATGCCATCGGGTCGTCCTAATTACAGTGCGGCTGCACAATGCCTCTCTCTAACGCGCGCGCGAGAGAGTAAAACATGATTCCGTAAAATCGACCGACTCTGCGGCAGTGGTATAACGTCGATGTGCCTGCAGCAACGGCTATCGGAGCGCAACATCTTACACACTCGCAAACGCGGCAGCCTCTCCCTCTTTTCTCGGCTCGCGTGCACGATGATACTATACATTGTAGGATAAAGTACGCGAGAGAGAGGGAAACAAAAGTTCTATGCGTGCGTGTGTATCTCTGTGTGCATGTACAAGGGGAAACTTTCCATATACGCGGCTCCTCGCGTGTATAAGGTTTTATCGGCGACAGGCTGCGATGCTCTTTGCGATGGCTATATGGTGTTGGCTGTATATTGAGTGTTATATTGATGCGATTCGTTACGAAATGATAATTTAAGACGAGGTACCCTTAATTTACCTTTAATGGTTTTTAAGAAGTCATCTAAATTTGAATAAGTAACTAATATTCACTTATTTAATTTTAAAGATTTGAATGTAGAGATATACAGGTGACTATATTGACTTTTAGGGATTACTCCTCAACTACCAAACCTCCAACTCTGACTTGTGTCAAATCATAAATCTTATACCGTAGCGAAACCTTGTAAGCACGATTAGCGAACCCTGCACCTACATACAGCAAGGCTACCAGTCTATACCGACAGGTACACCTACAAAAATCTGCGCGAAAAGAGAAAGTCCCATAACAGCACCGGCCAAAATGTCTTTATTGCCTACCTATATACCCACGGCATACTACGATGGAAGAATAACAAGACGAGCACGCGCGGCAGCTCTAAACTTTACGGCTGTCCCCTTCCCCCCTGCACACTCATCATAAAGTACCTGCGCGCACCCGCCCCCCGTCTCATTATTTCTTCGCACCTTCGCGCACTTGTCAGAGGATGGATTTGACGTTAGCAGCTTCGGGACCTGCAATAAAGGACCAAGAGACACGTAGCGAGCATTAAGAGGGAGAGAGCAAAACCGCAAGGTTGTGTGGCTTATATGCGTGCGTGCGTATGCATCAGGTACCATAAGAGAGAAAGAGAGATCATAACTATACCTGTGATGTGTACCTGCGTTCCTGTATATATATATAGTCACTTATCGGAAAAACAGTGCGTGCACTGTCTTTGCTAGATACAAGTACAAGCCGCATTGAAGACTTCCAGATGTAGACAAGAAAAAGGTGAGATAGTGAGGATTTCTCTTTAGGATGAGCATCAGGTATCGGAGAATATCGGTGTGTATAACGATGGATAGAGTTTTCGCGCACGTGCGTGCGTCCGTGTCTTACGGATCGGCTAATTGGATTAGTTTGACGATTAATCATAGTCCGAGTACGAGCCATGACAGTAGAACAGTAGACGACACATCTCTCGACCTATCCTCGCTATGTTATATACAGAAGAGAGAGAGAGGAGGAGAGAACGTAGTAGTGATGCGCGTGTATCCACAATGTGCGATGACCTCTCTCGTTCTCGAACAAACGGGTTCTCGTTGTCTCTCTCTTTCTCTTCCTAGGGGTAATTTATTCCGCGCATTTATGAATGAATAACGAGTGGGCCCAGCGCTTCGGCGAACATGTGCTGCTCGACTTACTTTTCTCCCTTTTTCTCTCTCTCTCTCTCTCTCTCTCTCTCTCTCTCTTTCTCCTCTCTCTGCGTTTTCCTTCTTTTTTTTTGTTGTTTAACGAACACCGTGCACCGTGGTGTATATACACAAACACATATATGCAGGCACGGTATACTACAATGTTGTTCGACGCAGAGTTTCGTGTTTCTCCCGACAATAATGCACTACTCTTGAGCGTTGTCGTTTTTGTCGTTTCCGAAAGAGCAAGAGAGGCCGTTCATGGTTTATTAAGGCTGAATGCCCGCGACGGCGAGAGCGGATACTGCACACCACGCGCAAGCACATATATATATATACGCGTGTCTTACAGAAAATTCTTGGCTATATGCGCGAGCGCGAGTTTTATTGTGCGGTATTTTTCAGCCGTAGAATTAGAATTATGTAAATATGTAGCTGCCAGGTTCGACAAATGGCCAAGTATCATGTGTGTATGTGAACGAACATGTGTATATGTATATAGAAATCACTGACAATGATGAGGTTTCTCGATGTTTTATGAAGTCCCAAGATGGATAATGAATTATAATGGTAATTTTTAATTACGAAGGAATGCCAAGTGTGCTGTTATGGCTGCTATTAATATTAAAAATCGATAAATCAAGAAATCGTTAACTTGACGGTTTTATGCAGTTGTGATTGTAAATCATACTCGTTTAACTTTTAAGGTGTCTATATGACACCTGGAAACTTTCATTTTTCTCGATGAATTTTAAATATATCAAATTGCAACATCACTACGAAATGTATTATATTTTTTTCCATGTTAAATCGGTACCTTCCCTTTTTAAATCCATTCTAAAAATAACTAAATATCCCGACCTCAAAGAAACCCTATCATATGTATACATCGAATCCCCACAAATTCCATTACAAAACAAACTTAACAATTACCCCGCTCTCCTGTCCGCCGTACTTCCAGTATCCAGGCGGCGAGATGGAAAGGCTACAGGGGCTGGCGGTCGCCCTAGCGATATCAGCGCTGAGAGGTGAGCCCCCGTGCGCATGCGTGGCACCTCTCTGTACAGTAGGACTCGTCCTATGTTGTTGCTGCTGCTGATGGAAGTTCGATGTCATCTGTGGCGACTGCGGCTGCTGTAGCTGGACCTTAAAGTCCGACTGGAGCCGATGCAGCGCCGTCGTCGCGGATTTAGAGCCGCTTAACGACTGCTGCTGCTGCTGCTGTCGTGCTATAGCTTGAAGATCGGCAGTAATAGCATTGCATCGTTTCACGTCGATGCCAAAGTCACTCAGCTTGAAGTTCTGCTGGTTCATCTTGAAGTCCGCATTGTCCTTGAAGCTTCGATTCATCTTTGCGCACTGATAATTTATAAGTTCTCTTATAACATGATTCGAAGGTGTAGAAGCTTAAGACGGTCAACTCTCCGTCTTTTGTTATCCTTTGTACACACTATCTTACTTTCAACTGTATAAGTTCATGAGATTCTCCAGATACCTCATCATTGGCTGAATAAAAAAAAATATTTCTCGCACACAGCACTCCTATGCGCGTTAGTCACAAGAGATTTACGGATCGGCGATCGTCGCGTGGATTATTATCGCCACGTTGTACGCACCTCCTTTGCTATATAGCTCGAACGGCGACTTTGTCGCCCGAGTGGTAGAACCGATCGCAGTACGGTCGGCAGTTTAATCGCACCGATCTATCGATCGATCGCTAGCTAGTCGGCTGCCTTGACACGCTTATGGATCGGTATATACAGTCGAGCGTTGACAATCGCTTGCTAAAATCCGATCATATGGTTCCGCGTTGAGTTTCCAAGCTTGGAGATGGAATCGCAGCGACTGGTTCGGTATAGGTGACTCGAGATATTTATTGTTCCTTCGTCGATCTCTGGTATATATATATATGGTTAGGGATGGAATGCGCTGGGTAACGATTTCAAGATCGTTGCACTTTCGATTTCACTCAAAGTATGTTTCACAATAAAAGTACACGAGTGTTTGGTTAAGTATCACTGGTTACCATTCACAACGTCAGTTTATATCTTCAAAAATAACAACTACAATTAAACAACACTTATATATCCATCAATACTCGCATGATTATCGTAACAAAAAAAATCCAGGTCCCCAAATTCACTGATGTCCCATCACCCAGCACTTACAAAATCCAAATCCATCCAGCTTCGAAAAACTTTTTCTTCCCGACTACAACCAACTATATCTATTACCACTACCTATATACTATCGGTTTACAAGCCTCAACTCTATATAAGTAGACTCGCGCTTACTACTCGCGTTCGCTCACTCGCTCGCGGACAGCTGCTGCGACGGCGAGGCGACGACTGCCGCGGAGGGTTTTGTTGCTCGGCTTTGAGACTGGCCGCGCGCGCGCGAGCGAGCGAGTACATACATGTATATATACACATATATACTCAAGAGCGGGGTCCAGCTCACTCGCTTGCGCGCCTATCCCCACGTGCCCCCTCTACTCTACCGTCTCTAGATCGCGAGCGCGAGTGCAGTAACGTGCACATACATATATATATATATATATGCACACATGCATGTATGCCGTTGCCGTGCCCCCGCTCGTATACAGCTTCTAGCGTGTATAGAGCAGGAGAGAGAGAGAGAGAGGCTTCCTTCGCCCCTTATACGCTTGGAGAGATAAGAGGTACCGAGAGTGTATGAGCTGGGGATCTGCCGGAGCTAAGGGAGACTAATTTTAGAGTTGGTTGATTAGGATGGTTTTTTTTGTACGGGAGTATAGAAGTGCACGATGGTTGCCGAGTTGTTGGAGGATGGGAAGTAAGGTGGACGTATCGGTATTTTAGCCACTAGTGTGTATATATATGAATGATTATTTATAACTTGAGTATAATAATTGACAGTGAGGAATGATTTTTGAAGTGCTGTAAAATTTATTCAACAGCAACAAAATCAATACTGCGTGCTGGCTGTCAGTCGTCGAGTATATAGCCACACGCGCGCGCGCGCGGACTGTCGGTTTAGAAAGGACATTTATCTTCGTGCGCGTATCGAAGATTCTCGCGAAGCGATGCATGTACACATCGTGACTGTGTGTATGTATATATATATATATATATATATATGTGTGTGTGTGCACGCGTGCGTCGCGGTCGTCCAATTTTTCCTTGCCGCGCACTCCGCCATGTATCTTCTTCTACTGATACGTTTCTCTCCATAATTTTCATGTTCAACTTCCTATATTATTGCACATACTTTTAACTTCGCTTTCCTTTCTTAACATTCGCCAGCGTAAATAAAACAACTATCACTTTCTCTTTCAATTTGTTTTCCCTATATATATATATATATATATATATATATCTTCTAAACTTATAAACCTTTCACGTATCGTTACCATCATCAACACTTTAGATTTTCCAACTACATCTACCCGATATAATTTTCTATACACTCCGAAAAACAACATACACGACGGTAAACCTTTACAATCAACCTCATCCCCCTAATTGTTTCAACGCTCAGCAAAACCTGTTCCATAAACCCATATCCGATCTCCTCCTTCCTTTCAACCACATCAGCGCATCAACCTTACGGAGATCATCCTCGATAACCTCATGTAGCATCCTTAAAACCGATAAATGCAACTTCATCGGCGGCCGTCCCCTCGAGGCTCGCGCTCTTGCTCTATACCAGTACTCACACACATACACAGCTACACGTAGGGTATATAGTGTACCGTTCTCCTTGCGCGTGCGGAGCCCGATCGTCTCGCGAGGCCGAGCGTGCGCGCGTGGGCCTAGACCTTTGGTCGCGCCAGCGAGCGAGCGAGCGAGACGAGCTGGCGACGCTGGAGTGTGTGCAGTATATATGTATATACATATAAGAGTCGTGTAAGTTGCATCAGGCGCAGCATAAAGGTGGCAAACCCCTTTTACACTTGTACGAGCGAGTGTGAAGGTGGTGCATACGAGTGATTATGAAGATTATGAGTACGATGAAGTTAGAATACATGTATTTAAACGTGTAGGAGGTAGTTTGTTTTTGACAAAATATGTATTATATATTGATAATGTTAAATGGCTTGGAAGCAGGAAAGTTTCGGCTGTGTTTGCTTTTATTCGTCGATGGTTATAGGCGCGGGAAGAATAAATATAGAACGGTCTTGAAAATTCTTAGAAGTTTTATGTACGAATCGTGATATGAAGCAGACGTTGATGAGGTGTAGTGAAAAATAAGATTTTAGAGGTATGTACATATAGTCGCAAATATTTACCAGACGCTCGCGATAACTATATACTATTTTTCGGGACGATCAGTTTAATTATGCAACTTGCTCATATATATATGATTAATTGGAGAACACCGCATGGTATACATATTTTCAACAATATATATGCATCGCCGTTGAATAATGGCTATTTGCTTTAACGCAGACTGGATGATTGAATGTTGTTTATCTCTTCCGAGTAGGTTAGCAGATAATGTGGCTATTCATACAACGAGCGCGCGCGCTCGTGTGCCTAGTGTATGTGCCGGCTATTTTCGTATATTATTTTTTTTTAAGCTACTCGCGCACAATGACTGGCAGGGAGAAAACGGTGTCGTTACAAAACATATTGAATTATGCATAATGAATCAAATATTTCCTATCAAACACACGATTCCCACTCTCTCTCTCTATCAGCGTTTTATGGAACTATTGTGGACGTACAATGGAACGGGGAAACTATTAGATTGCGTTATAATAGCTCGTAACATTTTGATTAGAAAAATGACCGAGTGCTAATTACAAAGTTGAAATTACATTGAATATCCGTATGTATAATGTTAAATTTCAACATATACATATACGTCAATTTCAAACCCGTAAGTCTACTACTCCTCCTCCATTGAAACCAGAACGTGCACCGTTTATCATTCCCGGGGAGCAAAAAATCGTCTATCAAATCAATCTTTTTTTTTCCCTGAAATACCAGATTCCGTGTGGTGCAAAGGAGCGAGAAATAGAAGATGATAGGGTCGTTTATTCAGCATCCGGTAGCGCAATATAAAAGAACTTAAAATCTCGCTCATAAAACTATATACGTTCGACCCGCAGAAGCTCCAGATATATCTATACATATCTATATATCGGCACACTCGTCTCTCATCTTCGTGTATATATACGTGTGCGTTATATAGCAACGATCGTTGGTGACGCCCAAGTTGTAGAGAGAGAAAGGCGCGCAACGTAGTAGATATACACCACTCGAAACGAGCTCGCGCTCTCGCGCGCCTCGTCGTCGCATTGTGCAGTCTCGTTATGTCTATAAACGCACACGCGTGCACTCAGCTTCCTAGCCAATCACTTATATATACGCATATATATATACACACACACACACACACACACACACACACACACATGTACGAGCGTTGCGACACGCACGCGAGCGAGGTACATACAACAAACGCTACGATTATATAGTAGCGATGCTTTATCAGATGGATCCGCGAGTGTTGTAGTAATAATATAACACGATCGATCGGCTACAAGAGATAACGCGCTGATTTTTTCGAGAGGCATATGGAACGGAACATACAATGGGCGATTCCGAAAACACACGGAAAAAGTCGTATGTTATTGCGTGCGTATTATATATATATATATATATATATATATATATATAAACGCGGCTAGACGATTGATTGATTTGCTGGGAATTATGTATTCGTGCATGCTTTTCTTTTCTTCTTCCGCGTGTGAGTAATGTATGTGTATGTTGCACGCGCGGGTGGGAGAATAGTTTTTACGATGTTGTACGATGGCGGGTATAGATCGCTCTCTACTGATAAAGATGTTCGGGTTCACCATACTGACAAATTGATTGCGAGAGAGAAAGAGAGAGAGAGAGGCGGCCGGCAATTATATCGTGCCGGGATCGGCCTTTATGGATCTTTAGAAATGTGCGCGCGGTATATACAATGGATTGTAGATTGGGTGGAGAGTGAGAGAGAGAGAGAGAGAGGTGTTTCATAACAATGCAGCGATAAGTTATTGCGATGAAAAATTATTTGTTTTATGGCAAAATCGCACAGCGTCGGCGGCGGCAGCGAACGAGAACAATAACTCTGTTATATTTGTCTAAAAGGTTCTTTAAAAGCGTGATTTACGACGTTGATTCGTGAAATATATATGTAACGTAATCGGGAATTCACCCGTCGATATTTTTCGATGATTTTTGCGCAATATTAATTAAAGAAACCTCGATACGACTCCTGCAATGTCATAGAAGTTAAATAACATAACCGTTATATAAATAAACGTCGCTCTGCGTTCATAACGAAACGCGCGGTGCGTCTAATTAAAAAGAAAAGTAAAAGGAAAAGGTCGGCCTCTTAATTCGAGCCCGCACACTTGCTCTCTCTCTCTTTCTCTCTGCTCGTGAAAGGCCTTTTTCCCATTTTCCTTGGGGGGGAATCAACGGGGCGCACCGTGAAATTAATCGACCACACGCAGCCACGCGCGCATGCACACGCACACTAGTTAACGCAGCGATAAGACTTTTCAATTTGAGCCTCTCAACTGTCGCTTACTCGTGCGACCCTTCCAAGAAGGCTGCACAGTAATCGCGAATCATGCGCAAGCGCGAGCAAGCGATATCTCAATCTCAATCGGCCGAGCAATCGCATTTTTTTCACCTCTCGCCTTTCCTGTTTTGCGCTCCCTACCGATAATCGCACACGCGCGTAGGTCAAGGACCTTCTCTCTCACTCTCTTTTTCTTTATTGTTCTGTATGGATTTTCTCGTGCGCGAGAATCCGCGTGTGTTTTTTTTTCTTCTTGCGTGCGTGTTCCTTTTTCGGCAAGTAATTTTTCCGCGCTGATTCATTATTTGCCGAGTTTTTCGTCTCGTCGCGCTTTTATGCTTCTGCGGAAAGAGAGAACTGGGATGGGGAGGGAAAAGAAAAAGGAGAATTTTAATCGACGTGCGCACGAGACGATAAAAATCGAAAGTCCACAGTGTCTTTATCGCGGCATTCCTGAGGCGCGTAAAAGCTAATTAATTATCATTTACTGCAGTTTTATGCCGGTCTTACACAGTCACTTCGCGAACTTTATAAGCGCTGAAAAAGTTTTACGACTACGGGGGCAATTCTCCGCTCTCCGGGAGCTTTTTCATTTTAATTATTTCGTGAACGGGGGTAGTAGTGGATTCCTAATTTTACGGCCGCTTTTAAAAATAACTAAATAAAGGAGAAAAATCGCCGTTTAATGGAAAAATTATAATGTAAATAAGAACGTCGGTTTTTATTGACTTTTATACAATTACTTTTTTGAGATAAGTATTTAAATAAGATCTTCGTGGAAATCGAGAAGAACATCAAAGTTGCTTAGAAAACGTCAGTATTCAAATATAACATTGACATAGTTTCTAGCCCTAGCTATAAAAATAGTGTCTTTGCGCAATGTGTAATTATAAAATTCATTTTGACTCTATATATCGATTGTACTTTCCACGTGCGTTATCTCCGAGATAAACCTTTGTTTACCTATTATCGATTCATTTGTAGTAAAACTACGGATAAGATAAACGAAACTGAATGCTTAAAAAAAAGTTCCAAGTTTAACCATGAAATAAATATAATATTACGAAATTTGTAAATTTCAGTTTTATTCAAAGTAATTAAAAATATCAAATATCATTAATTATTGTTTCAATTACATAAATGATACTACTAGATGTATATATACGCATAATAACTAAATATAAAAAATTTAATTAATAATGATACGTAGAACACAATTTCAGATGTTAAGAAAATGAAAAATTGTGTTGAGAATGACACCGCAAATAATCATTTGCCAATACGATTAAAGTAGTTTGGTTTTACCCCACGATCTTTATCACTACACATTTACACCTGAGTCTTATACTATCAACAACTACCGAAAAGCAAAAAAGAAATCAAAACAGAAATATATACCATTAATTTCTTATCAACGTAAAGTGTAATTACGCATCGTTACACCATTCGCAAATACCCG
Organism: Torymus texanus; assembly: GCA_036873485.1. Lineage (NCBI taxonomy): Eukaryota > Metazoa > Arthropoda > Insecta > Hymenoptera > Torymidae > Torymus > Torymus texanus. Next base: position 6,664 of record JAYJLV010031803.1, on the reverse strand, counting down.
GCTTTTCGTCGGTTCAGTGTCAACGAAACGTATTTTGCGCTTATATAGCGCTTGAAATAACGCCAGATCCATACACACACACATACGCATACGCAGGCGATATAAGCGTCAGGGCTTTGCTCTCAGGATTAGAGAAGATCGGCACGACCTGCGAGAGTATTATACGCCTTCCCGGGCCGCTTTTTACCTCCAGCGTTGCTTTTTAAATCGCTCGCATTATACGCCAACTCACCCCACGCGATTCTTTCAATGCGCGCTCGTCACTCGCCGCTTATATATCTATAGACAAGGTATATAAATATACGGAGTATAGCGAATTCCCGAAAATAAATCGGCTTTTCGAAAAGCTTTATCGAGACAGCGGCCGGCATTTGTAGGGGGATTTGCGCTCGGCCGCCTGCCTATACCTCGACGAATGACCCGACGACGAGAGCATAGGTCGTATAATGCGAGTGTTGAGTGTATACGTGCGTGAATATATATGTATATATGTGTAGAGGAGATGAAAATGAAAAGGGATCTCGATGCGTACACGTTATAGGCTGACTTTTAATGCGACGTGCGACCGGAGGTCGTGTAATTCTTATGAATTGTATGTGAAGGGGCGCAGATATCCTGGAGGGATGCGATGAAAGGAGAAATTATCCTTTTAATTAAAGAAGGTATATAATTAACGCTGTTACAACTCGCGCTAATACTCGGATTTTCCACACTTCCTAGGCTATCTTTATATACCATACAGCTAGATAAATCGCTTCTAAAATCTAAAATATATAACACTGACCATACCCCTCCTTTACAACAATCAATAACCTCATATACCTATATACATCCACGCACCGCAGCTCAAGCTCGCATCTGACCTAACCTTCTACAGGCCACGTGCACGAGAGGAGTGTAGTATAATACACACGTGAACTGCGCACACGGAAAAAGTGGCTACGACGACGGGGACGCAACAGGTAGCATAGAGCGCGTATAGCGCCAGCCAACTGGCCACGGCCGCGTGTACGAGACCCTCCCCCTCCCACCCACCTATACCGCGGGGGCCAAGAGGATGGCAAAAGAGTATATAGGTATGAGCACAAGCTCACCCGCACACGTGTGTATATATGTACACCCTCGTTAGGAGTGGGAGTAGTGTAGATAAGCGTCTGGAGCTCTGGAGTGCACTTTTTTCGCGTGGTAGGGTTGGTGTAGGGTGATGTTTAGACAAGGCGGAGGCGGTAATTTTTTTTACAGTGTTGGCAAAGGTCTACCGTGAGTAGAGAGATGATTAGTGTAGTAGTGTGGTTTTATATATAAGTTTCTATAATAAAATACTGTTAATACGAGACAGATACGATAATCTTAGAAGAAAAAACGGTACAGGAAAAAGACCGCTTCTTTGTAACGCTGCTGCCCGTCGTTTCATCGCTGCTATCAGTCATAAACAGCGTGCCCCTGATTCTCGCTATACACACGAGCGTGCGTATACTCTCAATCATTCGCACGCTCGCGCGCACGTATATTATGTGCGCATATATATTCCTCTATCGACAGGTGGATCGTATAGACACGCGACCCCTACTGGCTCTCTCGCTCATCTATCGCAATAACTCGCCGAGTCGTGTGTATATATATATAGTGATCGCGCACGATCGCTCGAGCTTCATTCAGCCCTCACTTGCGCGCTCCGTAATGTGCTACCTGCTTATCTCACTCTCTTATACATACGCGAGAGCCGCGTTCTCTCTCTCTCTCTTTCTCCCTCTCCGAAGAACGCGCGTTTTCATTTAACGATCGACAGGCACCGCTCTAGCACGTGATTTATGTAAACTCGTTACGACGCGGCACGCGCGCATAATGGACAAAATAAAATCGCTTCGTTAAAAGCGCGCACGCGTCCGTTCTTTTTTTTTTTTACCTTCTGGACGGAGTTCCTCGCTGTAGATCAATGATTTTTTTTTTTTCTTTTTTCGAGAAACGTGACGAGAATACAGTTAAATACTCACGGAAGGAGATCGCACAAAAATAATGCTCACGCACGTATATATGTACAGGCATCAATTTCCAAAACCGCGTAAATAGACAGCTTGTTGTACGTATATACATAGAATACGAAGGCAAAAAACAAAGGCGATTTCACGCCGTAGAACGCGTTGAAAAATCAACAATATCGCGCGTATGCGTTACTACAGCTCCGTGGTGTACATAGTATATATATAGCAATGTGCACAGTATATATAGTAGCTTCGCAAAAATCGGCATTCCCCTCGCGCGCACGCTCGCGAGTATATAACAAACGCAAAAAGCGAACGCACGGTTGCTAAAGGACTCGCTCGTGCTCTCGCTTGCGCGACTATTTTCGCGATATATGTGTGTACGTATGTATGTGTGTATAGGTATACAAACGCACGGCTTATGTTCCTGCGGCTATATACACGTATATAGTGAGCCGCGTGTGGCGACATACAGGCTGCCGCGACGACGGAGAGGAAGTAGTGAAGGAGAAGGAGGAGGAGGAGGAGGAGGAGGAGGTGAAGGAGAGAGAAAGAGAAAGAGAGAAGCTGGTATATCGAGTGCACGCAGAATACCAAGCACCGCCTTCGGTTCGACGAAGCTGCGTGGGCAGCGTTTCGCCGAGGTTCTCGGCACGCTCGACACTTTTGCTTTTTCTCCGAGATGAGTAGCTTTAATCTTTCGACGTATATATGAGCTGCTGTTGCTGCTGCTGCTGCTAAGCGAAAGGGGAGAGGGAGATGTTGCAGCGTAATGACGGCGTAGTAACCTTGAAAAGGGCTTTTGAGGAAAAAGCTCGTTAATGCAATCTATATGTTTATCCGAGAATTACGCGGTTTTTTTCTGCTTCGTGTTAAATTACTTTAAGACATTTTGATCGTCTGATTTTCCTCATCCCAAGGTATTTCGATATATATCGTTTAACTCTATGGAAATTTACTATATGAAGCAATAAGCGCTGTTGATACTTTTCGTAAAAATCCTTCGCGCAATCAAGAACATCCACATTGCAACCTAATCTACAAAACCCGATAAATGAATAATCCTACACGTAAACCGATCCATCCACTATAGTGACTAACTCTCGCTATATACTAATGCTCGTCTCTCTTGCACGTAACAGTCGTACACACGCAAAAAAAAAACCATCGTCTCGCTTTGCCGCATGAAAGCCAAGACGAAAACCGTCATCCTCATCATCACCGCTACCATCGTCATCCTCGCACTCATTAGTCTCACCAGCCGCGTAATAGTAATATACTCCGCGCGCGCGCGCGCAACGCGCATTCCACTCTCAATCAGACCACTTAGCGAGAACGCGCGGTTGCGGTCGTGCGCGCGCAAAACGATATCCATCGTCGTTGTCGTCGTCGTCTCCGTTTCAAGGTGCACCATAATGCAGTATGTGTGTGTATGTATGTATGTATGTGCATGCCCACGCATCTATATATACTATATACCTATAAGGCCCCCACGCGACCAGTACACAATGAAAGGAGAGGAGAGGAAACGCGAGGTGAAGGGGTTAGAGAGGAGGTGGGGGAGCTGCCGCTAGAAGGAGAACGCGAGCGAACCGGCCAGACTGCCTGCCGCCATCGTCGCCGCGCCTCGAGACTGCCGTATATATATATATACATGTAGAGGTAAGAGAGTGGAGGAGTGTATAGGTAAGGAGAGAGAGAGAGAGAACAAAGAGGAACGAGAGCCCGGCTCGATGCATATATGTAGGAGGCGAATAAGTGTATGTGTGGTGAGGATCTGTGTGTGTGTGTGTGTGGATATAAGGGGAGAGTATAGCGGGTCATGCTCGTCTCTTTTTTCGGGAGAAGGATGGTTGGTTTTTTTTTTGGGTGGAAAAAGAATGGATGTACATTAGAGGGAAATTGATTTTTTCTCGTGCCTGTATTTGATTATTGCGAGAGTGTGTATAAGTGTAGGGTTAGTTTGCCTTTTGAATAGGTAACGGAGCAATGACATGTAGGGTTTGCTTTTCCCTGAGACTTTTTCCGTTATTATTTTTTAGTAAATATATAACAAAATTTTTTTTCTTTAGCACAAAAACACTTTTTAATTTTAGCATTTATCATAAATACCAGGAAATATTTATACTTAAAAATAATTTTTCCGCGAATCTTAATGTACGTTCGAGAATATCATTGTGTTTTAAATAAATTTGTGAGTTAATTCGAGTTGAATGTTTATAATAATTATGATTATTGCTAATTGGCTGATAACGAAATGTGTTATTTTTAAACTAAATAACTTATTTTAATAATAAACAAGGAAAGAGAAACAAATAACCGTTCGAATAGGCTTAATGGTTCCCGAGATGAGTTTATTTTTAGACGCGGCCTTTTAGCGAGTACTGCTGCACACGAAGTAAGTACGAGCAAGAGAGCTAACAGAAATGGCCGACGATGCATGCAGGAGTTCAACGATCGAGCTGACAAATTTGGCTGCATTCAATGCATTCCTCTCCACCATCCAATAGCAACGCCTTTTTGCTATACTTTATAAATAATCATTCTCGACTATTTGTAATTCTAATCCGATTGATATTATTGTAATATTAATCTAGCTATTATAGTAAAACAAATCCTTTATTGTTAAAGTTCAACGTTATAGGCACTGTACACTGGGACGTTCAGTATACCAATTACGCTATCAAAACAAACGGTATAAGGCGGAAAATGCGCTCAATTCCAGTTAAATCGAATTCTCTCTTTCTCTTCCTCCTTCCTCTCTATACGTCGACCACGATTCCTGGGCGATGTCTTTGTCACGGCACACAGTCGAAGACACACAAGCACACTGGTTGCTGCTGCCTGTGCATCTCACCGTCGTGACGCGAGTCAAAGGAAAATAGGAGAGAAAAACAGAGATCGAGGCCGGAAAAAAAAGATCCTCGAGACGAGGAAACGAACTCTCCTCTTCGAGGAGACGGAGTATATATACGAAAGAGAGAGAGAGAGAGAAAACTCGCGGGCGATTTATTCCCTCGGCGAAGGTCCCAAAATTGTAAATGGAATGGACTTGTAAGGATCGCGACGCCGGCAAGCACGAGGACGTGGATTAATGGAATTCGCAGGAGAGAAAAAAAGCTAAAGCGAGAGACGGACTAGAAGCGAGAGAGAGAGAAAGAGAAAGACACGAGGGATCTAGTATATATAAGAAAAAGGAGGCGAATTCGTATTATACGTTGAGATCTGCGAGCGCGCTTGTCGGGTAACAACGACGACGACTATACGACGTCGACAAAGATGACATCGACGAGACGTGTACGCGGATGGATAATCGTGGAAAAACGCACGATTTCGCGAATGCCGCGGTTATACAGATACGATATATACTTGTGGGATGCAAGTAGAAGTGGGACGGTCGTGTAGGAGAAAGAGTATAAAGATCGATAAATGATCGCGATTGAATCCGTATATAATTACAAGATTGACATTGTTTAGATGAATGGATAGATTTTGGCGAGTAGCACGGTAGAAGTAAAATAGGGATGAAGTTAGTTACACTGAGCACGGACTTGTATAATAGAGTGATTGAAGTAAGCCGGGTTAAGGTATTTGGAATATACTGAAAGTTGTAAATTCAATTATTTTCATCGTCAGCGCTGCGTGTTTAAGGCAATGTGAAAGTTGGCCACGCGCAGCAGTACAGCAACAGCCACTTGAATGGCACGCTAGTACCGCTGCTGGTACATATATATATTTTGAATTTACGATTATACGAAACGCGCGTCGAGATTGAGCGGTGAAAAATAGAGTTCTAATGAGCTCTCGTCCACTTCATAACACACGGCCGTACATATATCACATCTCAAATTAATAAGCTTAATCTTTGATGACTAATACCTGTTAAACTATTCCATTAATAAAGGACCTACTCGTGTATATACACATACTGTACAACGCGCGGCTACATGATAAATAACGCAATACCTCACACCCCCCTTATAACTACATTAAAATTCTTCCACGAAGCGCACGTTCATCGCGAGCATTTCACTATATAACTACCACCACCCGTAACAAACCGTCTTTTTAGTTATTAATTGACGCATGACTATTAACCGGTTCATTACACCCTCGCATGGACGCACGCATACGTCGCAAGGCCAGACGAGAGAGAAAGAGAACAGCTATTCTGCAACAACGTCCCCGCGAAAACGCAGAGAATTTTCACGGCACTCTGCGAAGTGGAGAGAGAGAGAAAGAGAGAGAGAAGCGGACAAGGCAGGCGCGGTGTTAGAAAGTCGAATGAATTAAAGGCGAGCCCGGTTGAATATTAGTCACTGCCTACGCGCGCGCGCGAGAGAGAGAGAGAGAGATTCGAGTGTGCAGCATGCGTGCAGCAGCAGCAGCAGCAGCTCGGTATATAACATATATACATGGAGAGCAGAGAAAAACTCTCAGGGAATGCTGCATTAACGCAGCAACGGCAGCGCGGCAACTACACGCGCAAGCGCGCGGCGAAAACAATCGCGCTTACATAATCGTGCCACGCGATGCGTTTTATCGCGCGGGGAAAATGCCTCCTAATGAGAAAGCCCGAAGGCGGTACGCCGGGTGACTTTTTTGCCCTCGTGTGTGTGTGTGTGTGTGTGTGTGTGTGTGTGTGTGTGTGTGTGTGTGTGTGTGTGTGTGTGTGTGTGTGT
>JAYJLV010031792.1:0-27500 GCA_036873485.1 Torymus texanus | reverse complement strand
CAATTACACAGGAGTTTTTTTCGCTCAACCCTCATTAAATCACAAACTTTCGTGAAACTTTTTCACATTCCTACACGTATGCCAACCAAACAAATTACACTTTACCTGCCGCACGCAGATTCTGCTTATTCTGCGCAGCTCGCGCTTATCGACTCAGTCTCTCTCTCTCTCTCTCTCTCTCTCTCTTTCTCTCTCTCTCTCTTTTTCTCTCACGCTCTCTCTCTCTCCTCTCGAACGACGTACGCGAGATTTACCGCGTTGGAAAATTGCACTGGCGCTGACATATTGTGCTACTCGATACTATACAGAGTGGCTCGCGCGCACATATACACACATGCACAGCTGCTGCTTCTGTTGCAGCAGTGAAACGGATAAAAAAGGTCGAAAAATGGAGGTTAAGTCGATCGGGCGTTTTTGAACGGAAAAGTTCAATTTCGTCGAATTGAACGATCGAGTGAACTTATATGTAAGTGAAACTCGATCATAATTGTACGAGCTGCCTCGTCCGAATAGATCAATATGTAGTATCGCTACTTACCGTCCGTTTATGTCCCAGGTTTTTAAAGCACAGAATAAAAATTTCTCTTGTTCTCTCGTTACCATGGTGATTACCACGCTACTGCTTATTTGTCATGATTTTTTAAGTGTACTTAAATTGTGAAAAGAATAAGGGTTTGATCTATTCGGACGAGGCAGATCATACAATTATGATAGAGTTTCACTTACAGGTAAGTTCACCGATCGTTCAATATGTAGATGTTCAAAGCCTTATCAAAATTTATTGTTAGTAAATATAATTTGTTCTTATTGAAAAACATACATATTTAATCAGTTGCAATGTTTACTTTATTATAATATATAGTAACTATGAACGAATTGTAAAAGGGGCAAAAGATTCAATGTTATTCAGCGGTATATTATAAAACTGCTCAAACGGGGATGAATTTTTAGACCAGCCTGCGGTCTGTCCAATCTTTTCGATGTTTGCTCCATATTTCTAGCTGCCGCACAAAAATCTTAAGCAAAGTCGTGTAATTTCTTGCGCGACTTTGCTTAAGATGTATCAAATGCCGATTTTTAGAGCGTTGGTTCCGATTGATGACGTCTCCTCGATGTTTTTTGCTATCAAAATCGGCGAGCAGGAGAGGAGGACGGATAGTAGCCATGTAATCGTCGAGAAGAAGAATCGAGCAATGGGCGAGTTCGTTGATAAAATTACCGGCGTGGTGATGAGTAATCACGTTTTCTTTTCCGAGAGCCAAGCTTCTCATCCCTCGATAAACGATGTTTTCTGTTTCCGTTTTTCGTAATCGTGCTCATGATTTGAGCATTGAAGGTAATGCATGTGACTTCAAACGCACAGGAAAGCGTATAATGACAAATAAGCAAGTAGCATTATCACCATGGTAACGAGAGAACGAAAGAAATTTTTATTCTGTGCTTTAAAAGCCTGTGACATAAAGTACGGTGAGTAGCGATACTACATATTGATCTAGAGGACGAGGAAGAGAAGTACAATTAGATTTACGGTGGAGGAGGAGAAGAAGAATAAGCATTTTTCGGTATTTAAGAAAATTTCTTCGGCTAGGCAGGATTTGCTCGAGTGAGGGATTTCTCAAATTCTTGGTCGATGATTGTTCGGTACCACATGGATCAGGATTCAGTCGAGTTGCCTCGAAGATTGGAAAGACTTTCGGTTGAATTAATAAGTAAACGGAAGGAATTTCAGGAAATAGTATCGATGGATTAGAGTCAATTTTTATGAACAAGATACAGACTGCCACAGGTTTATATTTATCAAATGTTTCATTTGTTTTTCAGGAAAATTTATATTTATAGCAAATATCGCAAGCATAAAGTTTGAATCGACACGGTCGAAAGGAAGATTACAGCCAATCGTGATAACAGGAATAGTAGAGAACAATTTCATACGAAACTGACAGTTTGACAATATCAGCTCCCGTCGTTTCATTACTATCTATTACTACAAAAATAAAATGTTCGTTATTGGAAAGTTCTAAAAATATTCTCCAATCTGAGTCCTCGGAGACAAATATAATTGTCAGCAATTGATATATACAATTCTATTTTTGAAAATAGAAAAAAAAACATCAAACTTCTATTGCTTCACACCTACTGATAAAATGAGAAATGGAAAGTCTTTTGTGAAATAGTCGTAAATACAATATTCAGTTAATTATATTAACTACGAGTTTCTCGCATGCTTTACTTAATGTTGATATCAATTAATTTCCACGAACACCTCACAACAAAACCTAACCTCATAAACAATAAATTAAAAAAAAAAGAAAAATTCAATGGCAATCTTTCCAAAGAAAACTTTTCTTCTATCAACAAAAATGCTCGCACAACAGTTGAACCATGTCCCCCGTACCCTCGAACCCGTCGATATCGAATTCCCCATTCCCTGGTCGCGTTAAATGCACCGCGTGTGCGCGCGCGCGCGCGACTTCAATAAACCTTCAACCTCCTCTCTCTCTCTCTCTCTCTCTCTCTCTCTCTCTCTCTTTCACGGCGAAACCAAGAAACACACCCGTATCTTGCAGGCGCACACAGCGATCTCTCCCCTCTCTCTCTTCTTCTCCCCGATATCTGGCTTTGAAAGCAGAATAAATGGAGCTGCGCTCACTCGCATCGGCGTAAAAAAGGCGAGTCCCGTCGTCGTCGTCGTCGTCGCCGATTGAACCCACTTAGCCGGGCCTTAAGAGCGTTCCACGATTTTCAATTTTTCACTCGAGAGAGCAGCGTGCACGCGCGCGAGCGCGCGAGACGAGTGAAGCTGGTTTTTATATATATATATTATATATATAGATAAAGAGAGAGAGAGAGAGAGAGAGAGTGAGTGAGGTAAGAGAGAGGCGTTATTTCGCGTACGTGCGAGCGAAGGAGAAAATGATTTTCATTTCGCTGAGCGGCGATGATTGCTCAGTGAGTTAGCGAGGCGAAGGAACGAAGACGAAAGGTGCGGTGAGTGCGCAAGAGAGGAGAGAAGTAATTTATGAGGGTAATATGGATTTTTCGTCGTCGTCGTGGGGATGTACACTTTTTTTCATTTTGTTGAGGTGACTAGTTGATGTGGAGGAACTAATTTTTCGGAATTTTCAGAAGAAGAATGTGTATTCTGATATTATATATACTTGTACAATTGTTTTTTGTTATTTTGATAAATCGATAAAACGTCCTTTGCTGTATTAAAATTCATATATTGTTGTTTTTAAATTTTTTATCTAACTTATATAGAAATGTCTTTGTTACTTTAGAGAAAAGCTCTTTCTTCCTCTCATTCTCCCTAATACAACGCAAACATCTCTCGAGGATCCGAAAGAGAGCCGAAAACGCGAACCACAGCCTCGAGACGTCATCGGGTCGGCTAAGAGCCACGAGAGACTTCGTTCCACTTCTCCGATTTCAGGGCGCGCGTGAAACCGATCTCTTCCCACTGTCCGTCCGTTATATAGTATACGGATTTTCTTCTTCGAAGGGACGATAGCAACGGCGACGGTAGCTTATCCGTCGTCTCTCGACGCGGCTGCGTGGAAAATCCAAGTCTTTTGCTGAGATTCCGAAAGCGGATGGAGTTTCATGTATTATATACGACAACTGGCGTGTAAATGTTACGGTAGTATCAAAATATCACGGAGTTTCGGTAATTTTTTTAATATTTTCAACTTATATACACCGCGTCGAGTTCTTCCGCTACATTCTTCGTCGTCTAATTTCCAATCGTTGCTTCGCCTCCAACCCTCTTCTTATCAAGAGAGTACCACTGCACAGTGCTGGCTCATAAACAGTGCGCGCGTATCGCGTTTCCGCAGGACTGGAGGCGAGCGACTTACGTATAATATACCAGACGAGCACAGGTGACCCGCGCGGGATAGGATTATGAGCGGCGATTCGTCATTGTACCCGCGTCTGTCCGCAGGCCGATAACTTGGTTCTTGGGAGAAACGTTGATTCAAGTTAAAGGGTGGGTATGACTGGACGTTCATTGAGGTTTGTTTTGTTGAAGGGGTAGTATATTTTTTTGGGTGGAGGGAGGTTTAAGAGGGGATTTTTTGGGGGGTGGAGTGGATATGGGGTGTGAAGGTGAAGAGAAAAGATTAGTGTGGTGAATGGTATGGAAAAAATTTGTAGAAGATTGATAATAATTGTATAGAATAGATAGTTTAACTTGCTTACTGCGATATTCTTGTGAAGAAAAATAAAAACGTTTTTATTATAGTATATTTAAACGATTTATTTTTTACCATTAGAGAAAGAATTATCCACTTAAATATTCCATAATGTAATATTTAAATCATCCAAATAAAATTTAATATTAAATGACATTGAAGTATATATACACTTTCATGATAATAATAGCTAACACGAGAATGCACAATTTGAATTGCTACTATTCTGAGAAATTTCTAAAAATAAAGATATTTTAGAACTACATTCATTTCAAAATATAATTTCGTTCCCTCTTTCATCCATAAAAAACAACGTCAACCCTTTCTACGCACACAGTCGAATCGTGTAACTTATAACACAATGCATACATTCAACCCTTAATGGAAAAAAAAAATTAAAAATTCCTACGAAATTCAAATCACATTACAGTCGATTCGTCTACTGTGTTTGCCTTTACATTATTTTAATTACAGCGTAATTACGATGTTACTACCGAGCAACTTTATGAATATGCAGAAACGCGCGCGGGCGAAAGTATGACGACGGGAACGTAGTTGTCGACCAGCTTTATATAATTAAATATCCTCGTTGTTTGCAGATTGCTTCATTGTTGGTACGCACGTGTTGTTCGACAGCGTCGCGTAACTATGACGTTAAACGGCCTACGCGTAGGTTTGATATTTGTATGTTTGTCGTAATAGCGTGAGAATGCAGGTACGTATAGGCGATTTTTACGATTGGATTTTTTTTATCATTTTTTTATTGAAATCTTTATTAAAAATTTCTGACTCTTTTTAAATTACGTAACGACGAAATTAATGAATGGAATGCCTAGTCGTATTTTAATGGCATCATCTTATTAGTGTTTAAAAAAGATCTCGTTTCATATTGTTAGAATTTTTCTATACACGCAGTAATCGTCTTTTTTCATTATTTTCGAACAAAAGTAGAAAATTCATTTGACGAATTGGAAGAAAGTTAATAAAGAGAATAAAACGCGCGCGGTTTTCGAATTATTTTCCACAAGTAGAATTAAATTTCATTTATTTATACCTCTGTCAGAAATAATTAAAAAAAAAAATATATTTCATCTGGTTGCCGGCTTCTGGCGGGTTATAAGAGCCTTTAATTCGTCAACAGTGTATGACACCATAAATTGAGAGCCACTACCACTGTACGCTGCAGCTGCAGTTTAAAAAGTAAAAAAATAATAAATTTTTCCACCTCCGCAGCGAATGAATTTTTATTTATAAGATTTACCCTCTGCTGTCATTAAAGGGGACGATAAACGAACCATTAACTGCGAATTCATTTATGTTCCTCACACGCTATAGGCAAAATATTATCGCCCACTGTTCAACCTCTCACCTCCTCCCCTCATCCAGAACATTTTTATATTCAATGCGTATTTTAAATTATACACAGAGCAAATAATATTTTTTCTACTTTTTGAAAAATGATTACGCACCGTGAATTCGGCATACATTTTCTCGTCGTGATAAAAGTTTCTTTTTTTTTCTCTCCTCACACAACGCGCGTGCGCGCGCCTCTTTTTTCCTATACCGCTACCGAACGCGCGCTCCCGTTCAATAATTCATACGGTAATTCATTCGGGAGACGACGTTCGACGCTGAAAATCGACGTATTACGAATTCCTAGCGTGAAAGCGAGAAGCTGAGTACAGAGGACGCCGAAAGGGAACTAATAAACGCGCGCGTGCGCCGCCGACGAAGGAGAAAAGTATAAAAGATTGATTGTTACTTTAGCAGTGCGCGCTGAATTTCGATCGCGTTAGGATTATTAATCGGAATTAGCAACGCGTAGTATTTTATAGATTAAAAGGACAAAAGGAAAAGAATTGAGCTGTGAGTATTTAGGTACGCCACTTTTATTATTATTTGGATAAGATAATTCTGATAAAAATCTTTTGTTGAGGGAATTACAAGGGATTTTCTTGAATATTGTTTGGATGATAAATAAAAGATTTTTTGACGCGTTAAAGGGTATTAAATAATCCATATTTACGAGTTTTACATTCAAATACTTTATTACTGTAAAAGAAATTAATTTTTAAATAAATATATGTATTATGTAAAAAGCACATTTTCACATATTTTTACACAATGCATATTTACATGAAAATTAATCTCCTGTGAAGTAATAATTATATTTCGATATGGAATTATTGTATAAGATTGTTCGAATTAATGTTCTTTCACATGCTTGTTCGGATACCTACACGTTATTATTGAAAAAAATAAAATTTTCAAGCTGCTAATATAAAAACCTCTACATACAAATAATATTTATAATTATAGACAAGATTTCCGAAACGTTCTTTTCTAACTAAAAATAACCCTCGAACCCCAACTTTCACGGCTCCACTTCTCACTATTTCAAATCATATATACTTTACGCTCCCTTAAAAGCAGGCCCCTAAAATAATCCATTTACCGTCCGTTCGAAATTGCTTATGAGTGCAGGATTAAAAGCAGCGAGCTTGCGCGCGCGCGCGCGTAAGCGTTTTCGAAGGAACGCGTTGCACCTTGTACGTATACGTAAGGTCGATGTGTGTATATATATGCAACAGCGCAGTTTAGAGAGGCGCTAATTCATTGTAAATTTATACAATTAACCCTGCCGCCACCGTCGTCGTCGTACGACTACGCGTCGTCCTCGTTTACTTCTCGAGTCCCTCGAGAGGTCGGCTTGGAGTTGTATACGTATATATATATATATATATATATATGTGTACGTACGTAGAACGGTGCGGTACGCGCGCATGTAAATGCTTTTTGTTGTTCTGGTGCCTCACTGCAGGCTGTCTCTTGCTTTTTCAGTCGTATGCGTGGGAGTGAGAGCTCGACTGGTGTGTATATATACACGAGGTGCTGCTTGAGGAGTGATAGTTTGTGGCTCGAGGGTGGAAGGGAGGAAGGAATTTCGAAGGGGATTGTAAATTAATTTTGGATTTAGGGTATGCAAATCGTAGTTTGAAGGTCGTAGTTTAAACAAAAGCGGAAGAGTGGTTTTGAATTGTGAAGTTTTGCATCATGCATCGTAGGTATAGAGTATATAGTCATTATTTGCGTGACGCACTGTATTTTACATTAATTTTAACACTGGTTTATCGCTAGGAAATGTAATAATACTTAATATATAAAAAAGTATATATAGAAAATTTCAATAATTTTAGTTTCAGCAATAAATAAAGCAAAAAATGTCATTAGTCATTTTTTTACTTTGGAACTTGGAACTATGAAACGAGAAATTACTGAATGAAGTAGGGCAAATTAATTTGTTAAAGACGTAAATGGCTATTCTTTTTTTTTTATATTAGTTATTCTCACATGTTCCGCCGATACAAGAAGACTATTACACTCTCCTAAATTCCTAAAATTTTATTCCATGTGCCAGCCTATATCCAAAACAATCATAATCTCAAACATTTCAACAAATTCTCCCTCGAAACTTTAAAAAATCATCACCGACCAAAAATCCTAGCAACACACGCAGGATACTGAATTCCTAGTTCCACACTACATTTAAATCCCATTCTATCCCCTCCTCACTACGATTCTCACCTCTTCTTCTTTCTTCTCTTACTATTCCCTAGCTCCGCAGCCTTAATTGGCTAAAACTCGAAGCTCGCGTTGGCGTGCGCACGAGAGAGAAAGCGAACGAGAAAAGGCGAAGCTCGTTTCTACCCTCACACTCGTGACTCGACTTTTCGAAGTTTGTCGCCTCGTAATTGCACGAGCAGCAGAGATGCGCGAACCCCGGACTTTTGGCTTGGCTTTTGCGGGCGAGAGAGAGACAGAGAGAGAGAGCGCACAATTGTTTCGTTATAAGATCCTATCCTCGGTGAATGGAGAGGAAGGGGTTACGAAGGCGGTAGTGGCACAGTTCCAGAAGTACGTGACTGCAGCGCACGAGGCGAGGCTGTTTTAGAAATTTCCCGCGGCTTCGGCGCTAGATTCAAATGGATCGGTGGCGATGAGAGAAGAGGTAAATAAGATTCGGTCGCTCGTGGGAATACCAAATTGGAATTAGAAAATTCGGGACTTGTGTTCGACTTGGTACTCTGTACAGAGTTTGTCCAATGGGAGGTGAGGTGCCAGAAAGTTGGGAAGTGTTGATTCTTGGCGTTAACGATGTCATATCTTCTTTGTAGCTCTTATGATGTATTGTTTGCGCGCTGTACGTATATTAAGATGAGCGTGAAAAATAGATTTCTAACTTAATTTAATGCTCGTGACTATCTATGTTTATAGTTTATTGAGTTAGCAGGCATGTAGTCGTTTGAGATTAATCGGTATAAATCGCATGTGTATGTAATTAGCGGTAACTTATTATTATTAATTTATGCATGTAACTATTATTAGATATTTGCATGATGTATTACATTTAATACATATATACTGTAGTCATCTAATGCAAAGTAACATCATATATATTTGATTATAGCAAAATATTAGAATTATACAATACTAATATATGAGCGATAGTGGAAAAACTAAGTGGAATTCAATAACTCAATAAACGTTTACAGCCAACAATTTACAATACGACGTACATAAAATAGTCTCTTCAATTTTGTAACATTTCTGTACATAATTATTTCAATAACCAGACTACAACCGCCGTCTATCGACAATATTCTTTCTTACGACATAAACCACTTCCTTCTCCATTCTTCCAGATTAAATTGAAATAATCCCCGTGCAAAGACGTTCGAAAATGCTCCACCATCTTCCATCTTCTTCTTCCTCATACACATACACGCACGCATACACCCTCGCACGCACCAACTTGGAATTCTGTCTACGTAGTTTTCGCGTAGACGACGACGACTACGACGACGGCGGCTGCGTTAATTCCATCGCGGCGGATTATTAGAGTTTAGCCGGCGTAGTTGGCGTCGTTACCTCCGTTTCATTTGGCACTAAGGGCCGCCGTGTCACGCTCACCCCCCCCCCTCCGTTCGTACACAATATGCTCAGAGAAGTATCGCGCAGCAGCGTTGGTGTAGTACGTTTAAACGGCGTACGGGAGGGAGAGAGGACGGCTTGGTTTTAGCCGCGTCGAGTTTTAATATCTTCCCTTTATGGCGCTAATTGCGGACGATAAAAAGCGACGTACGCGCATCGGAATTTTCGTTTTATTTTTGTCGGTTCTATTCTCTTTTTTTTCGGTTATTAAGGGGAGGATGATTTTATGACGGCTGGGGTGACAGTGGGAGTGAAGCAAAATGAGTTTAATAAAGAAATAATGGGTGCCCCGTGTAAAAATGTATTAATTGGATGTGATAACATTTTATAAATAATTGTTGCGGAAAATTTCATAGAAATAAATTTTTTTTTTACGTATTGCTATGAGACCTTTTTTTACTAATGTTGTTAAAGGATCTACATTGTGTTCAAGATTTTAGTAAAAGAATAAATTTAAATATGTTCAGATTGATTAAAAATAAAAAAAAAATTGTTTACAAGGAGAACTCGATAAAATATACATACGAAAGCCACAATTCAATCAGAATTAAATCACACAAGATCTCGAACAATTTGCATGCAATTATTTTGAATTGAAGATAAGCGAGTTTCGGAACTATGATTAAAATTGAGCGTGAACTTCGAAAAAGTTTAAATTAACTATCAAAGAGCTAATCCTCCTTACATATTTATCATGCTCAACTGAACTTTAGGTCCAAACTTTCCTTAAGATATCCTATAGGAAAACCACTCGACTGGAAACCTAAACCGTCTATAGACATATAGTCATATATACATATATACATATATAGCTGCCGCTCGGTATTTGTGCGGGGAAATCGAGCTTCTCTAAGATGTTTGATAAAGTGATTGTATTGGAAACGTGCAGAGGAGACTTTAATTTCTGTCATCGACTATAGCCTACTTCAGTAACATGTATTGACAATAATATACGTCAAAGGCAAGTAGTCAATAAATTCGATTATGCATTGTATATTGCATCACATATTGTAAGAGAATTTTTCTAATACTTCTCCATCTATCCATTATAAAAATTTATTAATCTGGAAATAGCCTATTACTTAGATCCCCATAACCAGATCCTATTGAAGCTGAGTAATATCGACTCAACCGTGAGGGGAAAATTCAGAGAACGCAATCGATTATAATAGCGACAGTCGCAAAGGTTTCCACATTAAGTTTCTCCGAACTCGCGCAGCAACTTTCCTATCCTCTTACAAGATACTTCATTCGGAATCTCCAAAAGTGGAATCAACTTCTCCATCTCTCTCTTCCTCTTCTATACACTATTTCCCCACTACTGTCATTATTAACGCGTTTCCGCTTCATCTGAGCCTTGGAATCTCCTTAGCTTTCGAGTGGCACATCCCACCCCATTGAATTATATCCGGCCACCGAGCATCGTCCCGATTTTCATCTTCGCAAAGTGAGATGCTCACACGTATAGACAGTAGCTGTGGATCTAAGTCCATTCTATGAGAGTCTTGTGATGTGTACGCCGCGAATTACTCGCGCATCGCTGACCAATAGCGAGCGTTTGACCTTGCCGACGGGATCGACTTGATATTGGCGTGTATAAAAGGGTTTGTGCATCGACGCGGTGTATACAATTTTGTTGGTTATATGGTCGTACAGTGTGTAAAAGTTTAAAAGTAGGTTTGTAATTTTTGACGTTATTTTCTGTATATATTTCCTGTTGTTTTAGATATTCCATAAGTCGTCACTATTTATCAACATAAAAATTTTTTATTACTAGAGCATAAGGATGATCACGTCAATATTTACAACAATGTATGTCATCATAATAAAGAGAAAAAATAACTGTATCCGGCAATTCACCCTGTATTATTTACTCGCTGATATTCTCCCTCTCTCATCTTAATTTCCCGCCGGCGAAGTCTCGAGATGACTTGGCCGAATTTATAGCTCAACACGGCCAATAAATCAATAAATAATTCCACTTCTAATTACGTCTATCTTCTCCTTTCGCTCTACCTCCACCTCCACTACCATAGTGTTTCAGCCGAATAAGAGCCGATTTTGGCAATTTCGCGAGGCAATTCTGCGGGCGACTATTATGCGGTTCGAACAATGCGATTAATGCCACTCCCGAGGATTTCGCCAATTTTGGCTGTGTAGAGGCTCTACTAACTTCTTGGCCTGCAGCATAACGCGAATGAGCGCACGTCGATTCCAATTAATGGTTTTGCCTTTTCATCGGTTAGCGTTCCAGAGGAGCGGGAGAAAAAATTTTTTTTTTTGTTGCTAGGAGAGATACTGCGGCTAGTTGTCGTGGTTATAGGTTGTAGTGATTCGCCGATAGACCACGGAAAAAGGAATTTAGAGGGCGAATGGTTTTTCGATAGGATATCGGTAAATAATTTTCGGATATTGTTGAGGGAAAAAATACTGGAGGTACGTGAAAGAAGATCGAATACGGAAATATTCGTTGATTCGGAAATACCTGAGCGTAATCAAATTATTGGACTTCTTCGTTTACCGTTATTATGGATAGTATTAACGTTGCATTTTTCTGAAGTTTCACATACTGATAATAATTCTTTATTTATAAAAAGGCTTTATTTTTCTTTTAAACTTTCTGTTCAATGCGACTTATATTTGGATCGTTTCTTAAAAAAATGTGTTATTTTTGTAGCATAGTATATAACTCATATACACTTATCTGCATAGGAATCGCACCATTCCTGCGCGAGAGTAGACAAAAATTAGTTCCCACAAAATATAGGGATTTTACAATTTAAAATTGAACGTGGAAAAAGTTTCTTCTGAAGAGAAGTGAGTGATTAAAGTGTGTCTCGAGTCCTTTGAACTGAAACTAATTCAAGAAATGGACGAATCTTTACTTTCAGTTGAATGGATTTGATTTTCAGTCCAATTACTTCGAACATCAATTTCCATGCGCTAAATGCCACGTATTAAGCTTATTTCATACACTTTTCCGCGTTCAATTAAATTTCCTCTCCGTTAAGTTAAAACATTCAACTTTCAACCCGTAACTGACCCGCCAGATACTCATTTATCTAGCAAGCCAATAAGCCTAACTAAACATTCTAAAATTCTAGCACCTATGGTATCATAAAGGTTATATAACACAACCGCTTGGAATTTCGCATACAATGCACGCGGGTGTATATATAGTTACACGTAGACATAATCCGAAGTAGGGGGCGTGAACTCTCGGGTGGACTTCCTTGATCAATGAATTAAGCCGGATTAAAATACACGCGGACGCACGCTCTACTCGTTGGCGGTGACGGCGACCGCCTCCAATTCGTTTTCGTATTAGCCGCACCGTTCGCTACTCTTTAAGCTCGCGGCGTTCCGCGACGACCCTAATCCGACTTAAAGGCCGCGGACGCCTGCTCTGGCGATATCTCGTGCTCCCCCTTTGGCTGTGTGCATGTATATTAGGTATATCTATTTCTATGGGTTTGGGGTTACGAGGGTTTTTGTTTAAGTGATCTGATTTAGTTTAAAATAATGTTCATTATCAAGATCATTCTTTTGTTCATATCTTGGAATCTAACGTTTTTAGAGTCTGGGACCGTGATTGAATTATAAACTAAATGTTTTCATTGAAATTTTAACTGTACTTTTTCTAATTTTAAGATAGATTTCTAAGTACAGACTACACGGTAATAATCTAAAGAGGAAAAGAAAAGAAAAGCATTCTTTGGTAAATATTCTTTGGGATTTTCATCCACAATCTGCAATATCTACCAAACGGTGACCTTAGCCAAATTCTTCTCTTTCTCTCTCCTCACCCTCACATCCGACTAAATAAATTCCCGGATTATCCGTCCACCAAATACATACACCTACTCCGGACTTGCGCATGACCACCAACACACACACACACACACACATCTCCTTCGCAAATAGGATTCCGAGTTGAAAAGTTCTCGAGGGGTATAAATTTAGAAAAACCTGAGCGATTTCCCCTCTCTCTCTTTCCGCTCATTTCTCGATGAAAAGAAGAGAGTGGAAGGAAGACAGAGAAAACCCTGGGATTCGGGCTCGATGCCAAGCGTGAGCCTGCAACGTCGCCTTTATCTCCTTCCTTTACAACCCTTTCGGCTGAGTGCGGACTGCAAGCAAGGAGAGGAAATCGGAGGATTGGCGCGGTCCTGGCTGACTGGCGCTGTGTTCTGCGATATGGATTGGAAAGAGAAGGCGAAGGACGCGACATATGTGGATATGTGCGGAGTTTGCATGAATTCTCATCGCTTTCTTGCTCGGATCCTTTGTTCGTGTTTTGATGGAGAGCGCGTGGCTAGGGTCTTTTGGTTTCTTTCTGGGGAGTTTAGGCGCTGAAGAAATATATGAGCTTTCGAGGGATGTAGTTCAGCTGAGTCGGTTGTTTCGTGGAGTTACCCTGGTAATGGAATTGTTATTCCTGGATATTTCATAAAGCACATGCTGACAGTTCTTTTTTTTTATATAAATAAGAGCAATGTATTTGGCGTTTGAAAGTTTTATTTTGTCAGGGTAGGTAGGTCGAAAACATCGATCGAAATTCGTGCATCATTTTGTTTTGTAAAATATTAACAGTGTGGTTCATAAATTTTGGTTATCATTATATCTTACTCTAATTTGTTAAGGTCATTAAGGCATTTAGTAAAAAAATCTATAACATAAAAGCTAAAGAAGAAACGAAAGCGTAGTTTCCTATTACCTCTTTTCCGTTAAAATACACCTCTTATATATATACGTTTCAAAACTTTACACGCTATATCGGAGCCACACCGCACGCCAACTACTGAACTTTTCGTCCAAATGTTATCTTTGGCGGGTCAAGCAGAAATCATCTGGACAAGCGCGTGCACGAGTATAAGGCCGGGAGCTAAACGTGTATAGTGCCGCGCAACTGAAGGATCCTCGACGGACTGGAAAAAAAAAGTTGCCGGACCGCTGCGGCGGAAAAAGACGGAGAGGCGAAAAGTTTCGGGCTCGATCCAGTTTCCGTCGTTCCTAAAAAGTCGCGGCTTCGGGCATCCTCTCGGATTTATTTACGCGCGGCTGGAACGTATACATACATATAGATAGAGGAAGTTTGGAATTTTCGATTGCTTCGTGTATTTAACGAGAACGAGGCGGAATTCTTAAATGTTTTTGTCAACAATTGCATTGTTCTTTTTTAAACAACGAGCTGTTGTTGTTTTTCTTTTATTTCTGGATTCGTGAAAATACATGTTGTGAAAGTATAACGTTCGATGTCGCAGTGAATTGTACTAGATATCCTAGATTCTTCCTTTTTGATGTTTTTTTCTGAAATTTATGAGCGATGAAATACTGTACTGATTTACATAAAAGACTCATAAAGTGCCTGGCTATATATGTAGCTTTGTATGACCTAAAAATTTCAGGTTAAATGAAGCTTTCATTAAATCTCTAAGATGTGTTGTATTTTTATTCAAGTTAATGTTTTAAAGTTTGACGACTCTATAACGACCAATATTCATAGGTTTTATCTACAAAAAAAGTGTTAAAAATAATTTCCAGATAGATAGCCATTAGTACAGAAACTTCTACAACTCTACTCAAAATATCTGTCACCCACACCGCATTCCCACCTATTCATTTCCAAAATGCACTCGTTCTATAACCCAACTGCACACCACTCGAGCAACACACTCGAAATTTATCACCCGCAGTGAATCACACCAACGCTCGTCCCCTCGATTCTTCACCCACTCCTCATCATCTAATCTCTCTCATGAATTCCCCGATGCACTCGTCATTCCTACCCCAAGGGAAAAGAATACCTTGGATTCCACGCGGCATCCTCACATTCACATTATATTGTCGTCCTCGTATATATATACATATATAATAGAGAGAACGAGCGCCACTAGTGATTCCCGAGCTGTGCGCATATACCGAGTCATCGGTCAGCAGTATACCAGCGACTCGAAATGCCCTCAACGACGACGACAATAACTCGAGAAAGAGAGAAGAAGCGGATGCTTGACTCGCGGACAATGAAGGAGGGAAAGATGCGATATAGGTCGACTATTCAAAACTTCATTCCCCGGCAGCGCTCTTCTTCTATCTCATATGAGCTGCTATACGTGGATATGTATGTATATATAGTTTACACTTATATATATGCGCGTCAACGCGGATATATGAATATGTATATACGTGGGCTGTATACGCGGGTGCACGCATACTCAAGGGTGTCTATGCGAACGCTTGAGTGTGTATTCGTAAATCAACGTCGTGTTTGCGCTGCGGGATCGAGGAATTATTCATAACGTATACCAACAAAGCATTTTTTCTCTTTCTTTCCAAATGTTTATGCGTACGCGCGTGCGCGAGTGGGTTGGTCTAATCTGTCAGCGTACAAATGATCCGAGTACTGTATGTGTGTATAAATCAAGAAGGCAATAGAATGTAATTATGTATATAGTTGCACATGATCTAATGGAATTGCATGCATTATGCATAGGGGAAGAGAGGAGAGACCTTGACGCGTAGTTTGAGAAATGTCGACGTATAATCGCGTCATCATGATGTGCATTAATGTGGGATTCAAACTCGGGCGATACTGACGTTCACACACGCGCGTGTGTGTACTACGTGGGATGGGTATGTAAAATTTACATTTGTCATCGATGGAAAAGCTGGGATGCAAAGGGAATTCTGGGTTCTGAGATTTGACGCCAATTGTGGAGGCGGTTCGTTAATTAAAGTTGCAATGTAGTTTAAGTTGTAAGAGAGAATTGACGTTAGTAATCTGGATTGTGCTCTTTTTTTTGAATGAACATTGTCGTACATGCAGTCTGTGGTTGCACTCTATTAGCGGGGAAATATTCGTTTTAGAATATACTTAAGAGCCTTTTACGAAAAACTCAATAAATTATTTGTACGGAATTTTAAAGATCCATTACGAGCCTTAAAGAAATCTTTTTACCTTTTTTTAAAGTGAAAGAAAATTGAAAATATAGAAAAAATATTGTTAATCTTCATTCTGAGCTACATTACAACTTAAATTAAAATAATATAACAACTCTTTCACAAAATATTATAATTATCAAAGCCTCATAATACTTAACATTCCTCCAAATAATTCATTCCACATTCTCACTCTACTATTCGTTAGAACTCCCAAAAAGCTTCAAACCCCGCGTCTTTCATTTCGACTCCGGCGTACTCCTAAAGCTCGCAATACCGCGTCTCAAAAGCGTACGTTTCAACCCTCGAAAACTGCAGAAGCGGTAAATCAACGCATCAGCTCACTCCCCCCCCCACGCCAGCTCCCCACTCTTACACTCACGCGTCATCTTTTTCACTCGGCACGAAAGCGCTCGCGCGCTAAGCGGAGATTACGCGAAATCGCCGGATTACGTCCCTCCCTCTCACTCTCTCTCTCTCTCTCTCTCTCTCTCTCTCTCTCTCAACCCGGGATTAGAAATGCATTTGAGCTGAAAGTGGGCCGACTTGGTACGCCCGAGGACAACTCTATTTCTCTCTTTTTTCTCTCTTTCTCTCTGTTCCTTCATCGCTTTTATACCTAGAGCTTTTCTACGAGTAAATGCAATATCAATATGGGGCGTGCGTGTGCTGGCGTAATTTCGATGATGAAGTAGAAGCAGCACCGATTAGGACGGATTCCGACGCGGGAGTGTAAAAGAGAGGGAAAAGAGAAGAAAGAAGAGAGAGAGGCTTTGTTTGGCGTGGGATTGTTTCAGTGAGACGTGAGAGGAGATCGCTTTACGTGGATATATTATGTGGAGTGTGCGACGAGTTGAGTGAGGAAAAAAATATAGCAAGAATATGGGGTTGTGCCACTGCTGCTGCGGTTATGGCTTAATCGAGTAATGCAGGATTCATTTTAATGATGGCTGCATACGTGTGGCGTAGTATATAGCGCTTCTTTTCCATTTACGTGAATTAGAGTTCAAAGGTTTATGCGGGGATTTTACTATATGGAATTGTGCGGTATAATGCGACGTTGATTAATCGAGTAAAAAATTTAATTACATATAAACGTCGGTTTCGGTAATAGTTTTTTTGCTGAGTTTTGGTTGTTGTGTATTGTATTCGGTAAAAGAAGAAGAAAAAAGATTTATTATTGTTACATTTGTTGATAGGCAACTTACGGTACTAACTTATGAAGCAAATTTGTTCTCGAATCGACAACTCACCTGAAACAGAGAAAAAGGCATTTTATTAGTTACTATAATATAAAATAATACAATTAGTATGATTGTTTAAAATATTATAAGATTTATACAATTTTTAACGGAGCCGTTAAGCAGATAAATTCAATTGATCATTGAAATTATTAAAGCGCTAACGCTCATGTAAGATAAAAGCTAAAGAAAAAACGGACGAAATCAGACAGGCGAGGAAATCGTCAGGAAAAGAAGAGCGCGGTAGAACATCTTCTTTTCCTTGGCAAATGTGCTACGCGGGAGGAGGAGAACTGAGAGAGGTAGAATGGAGATTTAATTATCTAGCATTGAATTAGTGTTCTTCAGATCGGATTAAGTGCAAGCTTATCAAACGCCAACTGCGTAAAAGCTTTCTCGTCTCGTTTAGTTTATTTTTTTCTTCCGGACCGGTGACTTGTCTGCGTTTTGAATTTATGCTTTCCTAGTTAAAGAAGAGAGATAAAGAATAAAACGAGTCATTTCACCCGGTATTAAGATGTTTCATCATATCATTCGAATTTTATTCTTCGCTTTTGACTGCTACACTATACATATACCTACATCCTAAATTTTCTCATCTGCTAACAATGAAAACACATTCTATTCTCGTTCCACACCATCGAACTCCACATAAATTTCTTCTCAACCGTATACCTAAAGCTTGGGTGCGAAAATCGCGACTCCGTCGGGCCTCGACTCGGCATTGACCGAAATCGAGAAAAGACGTATAGCTCCATTCTCGGCGCGCGCGCGAGAAAAAAGAGCGCGATTGCAGCGTACGGATCGATTTGCAGTTTGCCGTCACGGTCGAGCGCATATCGGAAAGCAAGAGTTTTCAGGAGGGAGGGTGAGACTAGAGCTCCTAAATTCTCGTCGATGGCGCTATTAAGGGTTACGGGTTGCTGCGCGCATACCGGAGAGATTTCGGGGCTCGGGATTACATTAGATCGAGAATGAGAGAGAAAGTGCAGAGGGTTTGGGTCGAACTGTTTTTCATGACTAAAACGGTTGGGGATTCGAGGATTCGATTTTTGAATGTGCCGGTCGTTAAAGGTTACGGGGCATGAGGTTAGAGTTTTTTATTCATAAGTATTGTGCCGGGTAATCATTTTTATGTTGTGTACAATTTTGAAGAGTCAGAAATTCATACTTCTTCTGTTTATATTTCATTACATTTTGTAAAGGCACGATTCAAAGGAATTTTTGATATACCTCAATATGAGGTGTCAGTGATAAGCAATAAATGTTCAGAATAACGTCTTCCTGAACAGCGAACAATAAATCAATATAAATATCTCGGCCATTTTAAATAGTTAAATTTATTTAAAATGCAGCATTACGATAAAAACAGAGACAAGCAAATCATAATAACCCCTATAGCATTATTCTTCCCAAGAATATAATTAATTCTCCAACTCTAATCACACATATCGAGCGAACGTTGATAAATTTGCCTATTCCTAAAACAGAGCAATTGCCTAGAGGATATGTTATCACGTTCAATTGATATGGCATAACGATACAAATCCGGCCCTCCACCGTCAGATGAGTTATGTATATATATATGCGGGCGCGAGTGCGAGCGTAAAGCGTAAACTAACTTTGCAGTCGCGCGCGTACTCGCATGCTTCTTGGGGAAGGTAATAATTTCCCGGCTCATTGTGAAGTTACGCACAACTGGCGACAGTAATACATGCTTATCTCCAAAGTTTCAAAAGCACCTGCGGCAATTACCATGACAATATCTAAATTCTAAGCTACCCCTGTGCGGCTCCGTATGTGTGTATGTATGCGCACGCGTTTTAAGACGAGAATAAGCGTGAGCCTTCTATATGATATGTCTTCTCAACGGCCGTTCCTTTGAAATGATATTTTGCATTTAACATTTTATGTAGATTTTTAATGATGTTTAATTATTTATCGTTTAAATTTTTGTTTCCTTGCTGAAGGTTTCTTTTAACGATCAAATATGTGAATAATTGCGGAAATTTTGTTACAAAAATAAAACAAGTAAACAGCTGTTCTCGACATGAAAAAACAGTAATTAAATCAGTCAATCATTTCAATTATTTAATTTTATTTATCTTAATATATATTTTAGTTTATAACGTTGAATATTCATTTATACTCTTTCATTATGTTTACCATTACAATGTTACCAATAATATATGTATTTTCTGCGTTGAGAAAAATAACCTTTCGAACAATCTCAGTTTAATTATTGTCAATGAACATCATTAACTGAAAATACCAACCATAAACTTTTGCAAAAATTCGTTTCAACAACGAAAATTAAACAACTTGAATTACGCAAAGTTGCGTATAAAAATTGCACTTCATTGCCCGTAAATCACGCGCATATCTCAACAATAAATAACCAACAGATAAAAACAAAGTCGAGCTCGAGTGAGTTGAAAAAGTTTGCTTTTAATTTAAAAATTAAACTTTAAAAATCCCCCTCTCTCTCTCGACTATCGTACTGCTCCTGAGCGTAGATATACATACCTATACGTACATATACTACTAGCGCGAAGCCCTAATACAAACGTTTTACGTAACTTTATAATTGAAAACGATAAGCGGCCAAAGTACACGCGGGTCATTAAAATTCCGCGTGCGCGAACTAAAAAGCGAGCGGAAAAAAGCTCCAAGTGAGAGCGGAAAAAGGCCAAATTCCCTCTCGCCGTCGCGCGACGCGAGAAGGTTAAAAAGGCGCGCGCGTGTGCACGCGAGGCAAGAGAGAGAGAGAGAAAGAGGGAAAACTAAAGCTCGCCGGATATTACGGGCGGATAAAAATCAAATTAGTCTTATGTACGGGTGACCCGAAAAAGTCAAGCGCGAAGGGTACGTATATATACATATATATATATGTAGATATATGTATACGTGTGTACGTGAGCAAAAGTGGGTGAAATTTTTTTTTTTCACCTTCGTGTGAGTGTCGCTCGCGAGGCTGAGATTGCGATTCCGCGAGGCCTTTTTCCGCCTGAGCTTCTATTAGGATTCTTTTCTCCAACGAATTATTGCAGTAAGGAGGGAAGTTGAATGTAAAAGAACGGGCCGGTGATAATATGCACTGGGGTCAGGGTCTTGGGTGGCCTGAATTACATTGTGGCACGTCTTTTTTCTACATGTGAGTCGAATAATACACGATTATTGTTCATTCATTTCAAATGAGTACTGCCGATTAAATTTTGTTACTTTTTTATCATAATGCATAAATTACAGAAACGTCAACTAATAGACTAAATAGATAAAATTATTGACTAGACGCGTATAATAATGTTTCTTACTTGTCCGATCATTTGATTTTAAAAATTTTTCTTACCACATAACAGGCAATATACGTACAGCTGTTGATCGTAAAATCTAGATTTATTATTCTGCCATAACCCTTAAAAATAAAATTAATATAAAAAAAAAATCAAGCCAAATACATTATCCACCTCCTCATAACCCTTCCGCAACCCTAATCTACCTCTCCCCTGAATAAACAACCATCACGCGCTTCGATAATCATCAGCCTCATTTCACATTCTTTTTGCATCCAAGCAGCACCACAGCATACACGCTTCCAAGACTGTCAGCTTGCTCACTATACGTTCACATCGTATATATAGCATCGTAGTAGCGGTAGGTCTTCCGACGACGCTAGAGATTACAGCCCTGGTTACACGGTAAGAGCATTAAATAAGGTTTCTTTTGCCACGCACACGTCCCTCTGTCGTTGAGAGCATATAATTTCTACCCGGGACGTTAATCACGCCCTTTGACAGCTGCTCGTACAGCAGCAATGGCGTATATACGTGGTTCATAGATTATTAATTAACGATAGCTATACTGAGGTTGGGTGACTGAATGGATCTTTCAATTAGGAGACATACGCGTGGTATGAGTTATATGCGGTGTATACTATGCTCTGTGTGTACGTACGCTGCGTCGTTGTGATTTAAGAGATGTAAATAGAGATCAAGGTGATGGCGGACGTGGGTATTGTTGGCGTTACGTGACGTCGAGAGGTGGATGTAAAATAATGATAAAGGAAGAGGAAAGAATGGGAAATTATTGGTATCGGGATGTAGAATTGAGTTGATAAATGGCGTTTCGAACATAATTTTAAAATGTATTGTCTTGGATTTTTTAAATAAAACAGGTGAAACGGTAGTATAATGTTAGTAAACTTTATTTATATCTGTTATATTTAAAACCAAGGTTGAGAAATATTTTCGTAATATAAAGTTATACTTCCATTTGACCAATTTATAATTATCTTTAATTACTTAAATTTTATTGTAGGATATCATCATACCACGTTCGAATAACACGAATCCCGAGGTAATTTAAAATTTTAAAATAACGCGTTCACTTTTAACTCCATACTACGCCACATTCAAACAAACTACTAAATCCCGGATGGAGGATGACACATCGCGTCAAACCCACAATTTGAACTCAAAAACCTCGTGCACACATACACACACACATATATATATATATATATATATAACTATACAGGAAATGGAGTGTATACCCTCGAGGGAGGGCAAACATAAAGCGCACAAGACCGACCGACGCGTCCGCGAAACAGATATGATTAATGGGCATCGAGTGTACGATGTGTATGTGTATATGTATATATATATATATATAGCGTGTCCTCGAAATGCAAACTCATCGGGGGTGAGCCGTCACATACGCGGTGTACGATTCGCATCTCGTTTTCGAAAAGAACGACTACGAAACTATGCAAAGCTTCGATGACTCACTCAATCGTTTGCGAGTGTGTAGGTGGGTGGATGACTTTTCGGCCTGAGCAATGAAACTGTTTTCAGACGGTGATGGTGAGGTTTTAAATTGTAGGTGGCGTTTGAAAAGTAATGATATCGGAACGATAAGGACAGAGAGTAAATGTGCTTTTTTCCGTGATTTTTTGTGGTGGAATAATTAGAGGGAACGAATTATTGTGTAAAGGTTGAAGAGTATAGAATGTAAAAGTATATTACAAAGTTGTATTCGTACTTGGAAAAGTGGCTTGTGTTGACGTAAAATATATAGTTGGACAGAGAAATGAATGTTCAAGGAAAGTAATGAAAATGATTGCTTTGAAATTGCAATTAACAACCGTGTTAACAATTACCGCGAAAAGGACGACGGAAGATTTTGTAAACTAACGCTTCCCTATTCCCTCAGCAGTTTAAAATTAATAAAGTTATCTTAACTCTGCAGAGAAGAGACTTAATACTTTAAGAAAGGTCGAGCTCGAGCCGTTAAGAACTTGAAAATTCAATGCGACAAGTTAACTTAATTTACTCTCTCAATGCGGGTCATATACTTTTATCTTCTCACTTTTTAATTCAATCGACTATCCCATTCGTTTTTTCGCTTTTTCAAAGTAATTTTGAGTATGATAAAGTTTTTTCCATGGTAGCTGAAATTACTATAAAATTTTATAATCCGATGAATAGGAAGATTTTATTATTTTTTAATTACAGCAGCAAAGAAAACTACGTTTATTTATCTGTTTATTGAGCTGCTTAATCCGAGTACCGAATGATTTGTACGAATACCAATGAGTGTTATTTCTCTTTTTCAATAAGCTAATTGAAACAAATTTTTAATTCACAAAAAAGGAGGAAAATCCTGTTGGCCCTAAATATAGGCAAACTAGCCAATCTGCAATTACTCAACGACGGCTTAATCGGCCCGCGTCGATAAAACATCCCCGTAATCCGATTCCCCGAATGAAGTCGCCAATTTCTCGAAGAAACTTCGTTAAAATCGAACCCTTTTTAACTTGCCTTGCTTATTTCTCTTTCGCGCGACCTTGAGATCCCCGAGCTTAGTGAGTTGATTCACGTATCGAGGATTTTCTTCTTACTTTTAGCATTAAATTAGAATTAAATATTTTTAATATCTTATATTTATAATTAATAAACCAACAACCAAAGTTTCACTTCAAATTTAATACTCTAAAAAATAAAACACATAAATCGCATGCGATATCCGCTTTTTCTCCACGCCTCGAACTTTTCCTCGATTGATAAATTAAAAAGCTTCTCTCACCCGCACTGATGCGAGAGCTCACTCGATATCCCCGTATCGCCGGGAGCGAAAATGACTCGGCGTCATTACCCCGAGGCTATGACGTTGATGGTGAAAAACGAACCGTCGA
This sequence comes from Torymus texanus, assembly GCA_036873485.1. Classification (NCBI taxonomy): domain Eukaryota; kingdom Metazoa; phylum Arthropoda; class Insecta; order Hymenoptera; family Torymidae; genus Torymus; species Torymus texanus. The sequence goes on along the minus strand of JAYJLV010031792.1, from coordinate 3,942 downwards.
ATAGGAAGAAAAAAAACAGCAGCACCGCGTATATATACATATATATAAAAACTGCACGCACGCGTGCGTCCGTATTAAAAGAAAGGAAAAAAAATGAAGCTGAGCCGAATATCGTGTCGATCGGGGCATTATATGCAGCCCGACGCACGGCGACACTTCTGAGGCGTGGGAGTTTTATGGGTTCCCTCCCCTATACAAGCGAGTTCGTCGACACGTGATGCGGCACGGTGCTAGCGTTCATATACTATATTCACGAATACGTACACGTTTTATACATACACTTGGCAGTTCCGAGGGGTCGAAAATTTTTAGTGTGCGGGGTTTTTTTTTAAAGCGATAAGCGAGCTTTTGTTGATGCTTTGCAAATACGTGGTCGATTAGAGTATGTGAGCATGTGAATTTCTAATTGACGTAGGCATGATTCGAAGTTTATTTATACGAGATATAGGGAGAGTATATTAATAGAGAGGTAAGAGGATAAAAAATCTATTATGTTTGTTCATATAGATTTTTAAGAAATGTTATAGTAGGTTAAATATATATTGATTCATATTGTAATATTTTGTTACCTACTTTTCCGGCTTAACAATTTAAATTGTCTATGTAGTAATTTCAAAACTATACTATTCTGTTTAATTTATTTTCATTTTTAAAATTTATAAAGTCCTTCAATTTCAGTAAAATACTGTCGCATCCCCTAGAATCTTAAAAAAAAAAAAAAAAAAAAACTATCCGCTGAGCAAACAGAAACCGTACACTTGCACGAGCCATCCCAAAATACTGAAAAAAAAAAATATCTCCGAACGTGTTGACGTGATATCAGGGTAATCCTGTCCACGCGACACGGAACGCACATTTACGAGAAAAAATTTTTGTCTTTTTTCATACCGAGTCGTAAAAAGTTTAGCGAATTAATTCGGGCGCATTTTTACGGATTCGAATCCTCCGGCATAGTGGTGTGTGTGTCTCTGCGTTTCTGTGTTTGAAGCCGCAAATTGGCCTCGCTGCGTTTTTCGTTAGGCGACGACAAGATTTTTATCCGTCAGGTCTACTGGAGATTTCGGTGATCGTTGTGTGTCTGGTTTGAAGTTTTCTTTTTTAGTAGGTGTGGTTTGAGGCTATTAGGATTTTTTCAATCATTTGCGGTCGATTTCAGATATTTATGTTGAATGTATACAAAATTATAGTGAAGAAATGATTAATTTAATTTTTAAAAGAGAGTGCGAAAAAGTTTTACGTAGTTAGTCGTAATTTTTGTACTATATTTTTATCATGTAACATTTCTAGATCAATAATAATGTTTATTGATGATATTTTCATAATTTCAAAAAATAAAAAAAGTTAACGAGATAACAAAAATGGCATCATTTTTAAAATCACTTATTAAAAGCGAATGTATCAAAATTACGTCCCTCTTCACTCACAATTTTTCACATTCAATTTACCCCGATTTCTATTACTGTGCTGTCGTGTGCACAGCGATAACTTGGAAAAAGTTGTGGAGGTGAGTATGACTTTGCTGTTAATGTTTTGAACTGAAAAATATGAAGAGTTTGTGCTTTGGAGTGAAATTTTCACTTGGCTGATATGTGCTCCGGTATTTTTCGTCCAGCCATCGCGATAAAAATAACTATTTTTTTACGTATATTGGATGATAAACGTTTTATCATTTCCGTCATTTTATGATAAACTTTCATCAATATTTTTTCTTTTTTTTTCAACAATATTTTGAAAAATAACAATTTAAATACGCAATACACATCATATATTTATCGACAGAATTGTTTGTTACGCGTAAAAATATTATACATTTCACAAGAAAACTTTGCCACCTTTATCCATGTACATCATTGAAAGTAAACAAAATTGTTATTTACCAAAACATGCTCTTAAATCAAAATAAATGTTATAATCAATGCATCTCAATCCCCAAAATCTCTCGCCATTCCTAACCAACTCAACCACTTTAACCCACCCACATCTTACAATTTGAAATACACACGATGATATACAATCGGTTCCGTAAGAAATTCGAAAAAGTCTCGTACTCGAATTTTCACCTTGTTTAATTGGACCTCCCCGCGTCGATGAAGCTCGCCTCTCGTTCGCGCGTGTATGTGAGAGAGCGAGAGAAGTTTTCTTTGTTAGCTTAGCGTGCGGCGATAAAGGAGAGAATCGCTTGCACCCATCGCTAGCTGGAGCGTGAAAATCAGGCCACTGCCCAATCGCGAAGAGAGGGAGGGTGAAGAGAGACGATCTATATATCTCTTCGGAATGACTATGTGTGCGAGAGGTGAGCGTGAGATTTAAGTAAATAGATGGGATGGGTCGTAGGAAAAACAAATTGTTTTAAGGATAGAGCGAGGTATAAGAACTGCGAAGGAAATGTGTTTGCTTTCTATGCATGCGGAGGAAATGTTTTTAGAGAATCTTTGTCTCATAAGGTCTAAAGATATATATTTAACGGATAATAAATTGAAAAGATAGTTTTCTAAGAGTTTTCAGATTGTACGGAAATAGATGGTTCAATTTTTTATAAGATAAATTTTGAAAGCCAACATTGACCATTGACAGTAGCCAATAAAAAATCTAAAACTCCTTCTACATCTTAAAACTTCCCTAACACACTTGAAATCTTCAACCACCCATAGCATTTCTATACTCCCACCTATACCCATACACAACCACTCCCACCCAATCAATCGCAAACCCATTTTCCGCCCTTTCACGACACATTTACCTCCCCGCAGCGGATCTCCACGACTGCGGAAAACACACCGTGACGAATGGCCATACATATATATATATATATATATACACCCACGTACATTTAGCCGCACAGTGGTATCGCCACCGATACACGTGCGTACGAGCTTATCGCGTCGATTTCTCTCGTTGGGCAGCTCCTTCCGCACGGTGCTCACAAAAGCGCGCTCGCGCGCGCCGTTAATCCTCCGACAATGGAACGTCGACGGGAAGAGACTAGAGGGTGGAAGAGAGCGACGGTGGGTTAGTGGGGAACGGTGGAGTGAGTGTGTTAATTTCGAAGGTTTATATGGGGTGGTAGTAGAATAATTAATGATGGGGGTGAAATTTTTTTTTTTTTTCTTTTTGGTTGATTGGTGGTAGGTTATATTGTTGTTGATAATTAGTGAGGGATAGTAAACGAATGTTCTGTGGATTGTTATAGTTTGTATTATGTTGGTATGGCTATGTATTACACGAGATAAAGTATGTATATGCAATATGTGGACGAGTGAGCGACCGAAATACAGATGATGATGATAAATTATTACTGTAATGCGCCACTACGTAATTAAAGGGCATTAAGCCATATATTTAGTTATTTTCTTTTATAAATTATACGATTCGTAATAACATTATATTCCGATAGCGGATCATCCGGGATTATGAAACGCTATACGATTAATATAAATTGTATACCCAACCGGTATTGTATGAATATGCGATATATGCGAATAGTCAATAATATTGCTAATTTCGACATTGTCTACGTAGTTATTCGTCAATCGAAAGATTAATTGAGGATAATAAGCAAAATTAAATTACTCCGCGAGATTATATTCTTTCGACGTTCATAGCAAATTGTATGATAAAATTATTTAAACTGTTAACTTCCTCTTCAAACGATTAGCTTTATACCTTCTATTTAGCATACTAAAATATCTGAACAATTCGATGGACCCAGTGACTTTGCAACACGCATGTATCAATAAAACAATCAAAATGTGTACAATTCACGGTACTCGAAAATCATTGATGGAAATTAATATCCGGTTATAAACTTCTCACTCTATACGAGTATATATACAAAACTACGATAACACAGGCCCACAAAAAAAAAAAAAGTGCCCGGTTCTGGGAGGGAGATTAACATATCCTTATGTATTTTTGACCGCTGAATCCGAATCCGTCGTCAAA
>JAYJLV010031772.1:0-28604 GCA_036873485.1 Torymus texanus | reverse complement strand
TTATTGTACATTAAGTTTAAAAAATTTCATTAATTTAGTATTAATTTACGTACTTGAAATTTGCTTCATATACATGTCAATTAAATTTAATGCAAATCCTTTTTACAGTGTACTGTAATATCTATTATATTAATTTTAATTCGAACGTTCGTTTCTAGTCAATGAACGTTCTCAAAATAATCTACAATAATTAGTTAATCATTGTGGAGAATAAGTAATTCCTCGTTATAAACAACTAAAAATTCTTTAAGGTAGTTCTATTAAAACGTCGATATTTGCACACTAGTACCAACAAAAATTGATGTTATACAACAGATCAAGATAAACTTCAAGAAAAAAGTTCTTGAAAATATATGTCTTAAACATATGTCTACATATGAATCATTTCTTTTCGAATAAAATCCGGTGTTGTTTATATCGATAATCACTTCCCAGGAAATCAGAAAACGAGTAAAGGATAGTACAGATTTTCAGCTTTTCAATAAATACAAAAAAATATGTGATGCCACGTTACCTTTTCAGATAATTCGTTAAAAGTCGTAGACTGAGATTAGATTAACGGCATTTACTAGTAAAAAATTATTACCCGTCATCTAGTAGCCGTCATCCAGTTGCCGACGGCTACTGGATCATCACTGATGAGTCCAATCCAGTAGGCAGGACGAAACACCTTCAATACTCGGGACTTCCACCAAACTAGGTGGACGAGAGTATAAGAATTTTACTGCAGTGAATTTCACTGTATTATTATAAAACAAAGAATTTGCTCACGTCTACCCGATAATAATTTTCTGATCACAATAACCTTGGTGAGCGATTTAAATTTCTTTATATCAATTACATAATTTATATTATGATTTTTTAATATACAAAAAATTAGTACAATAAATAATGTGATGATAAAGTATCTGCGAGTGCTCGATACTCGAATGGATTGTAGCGCTGCGAACCAAAACAATGGTGATGCGCGCACTCGCAATTTAGAAGAGCTGCTCTCTTAAATTCGGACATCTCATGTCCAAAATGTGAGCGCAGCCACCAAATCAGAGGGAGCGCTGCAGTGCACGTTTTGTGTGTACGAGCGCACCGAAATTTCTGTCAATGCCCCAATACAAATTAAAGTAAAAAATCACTGGTCTAACAGACAGTATAATAGAGAAATTGATGGTAATTTTCAGAGGTATTATTATAAACAACTTAAAGAGGCCAATTATATCTTGCCAAAGTTATCAGAATATGAAAAAAATGTTATTATCATCCAATAATTTCCTTTTTGGATTAAAGAAGCACTTGCTTCTGTAAATTATGAAAATACAAATAGTATTGGTTAAACGTTAGCACAATTAGACGCGATAAATCTAGAAAAGCAACAAGTAAGATTGATATTGATATTGATAAATTTATTTCTGTACATTATGTTGTACAATTTATAATATAGAGAGAAGTATAAATATTATAACAGTATTATAATAGTATAATAGTATAACAGTACTTATATTCAGTGTATATAAGTATGTTTTTCGCAAGTCGGAAACTAGTGTTAAAAATATCATGATACCAAGTAAGAGATGCCAAAAAAGAAAAAAACATAGTGAAAGTAGCAAGAAAAGTTAATCGCTCAGACAGAAAATAGTCGTGTTATACGGATTCAAGGAGATGATGGTGAAGTCGTAATTTGAAATGAGGGATTGAGGTGATATCGCGGAGATGAGATGGTAATGAGTTCTGCAAGTATGCAGAGCTGATGTGAAATGATCTTTTAAGTGTCTCTGTTTCACAGTTGGAGATGTACAAATCACCTACTATTATTTTTGTGCTGTAATCGTGAATTAGAGTGATGATTTTGTCAATGAAGCCAGTTCCTTGAATGAAAGGCGCGTGCGGAGGACGATATACTACCGCAGCAAAACATGGAGGATGACCTACAATGTTTATTTCACAGAGTAGATACTCTGGGTTGCTGGGCCTACCATTCCAGATGCCATCGGATGAATATAGGACAGTGGCAGAGATATAATTATGAATGAATCAGGCAACTCCGCCACCATTCTTGTTACGGTCGTAGAAGAACATAGTTGTCAAGGTGCACTATCGAACTAGTATCTAGGTTGGGATCAAGCTTAGTCTCCGTTAACGCAATGATATGATAGCAAGAGCGCGTAGAGAGAAAAAATTTGAGCATTTCAATGCGTTTCTTGAAAGAGTTTGCGTTGAAATAACAGACTCTCAAGCCATGGTTCTGAGACACAGATATGTGAGTTTTGTGTAATTGGGGTGGACACGTTGGTATAAGATGAATATCATGAGGTGAGCAATGAGAAGGTGGAGAAATTGTTCTAAAAAAGATTTGAGTTCTTGAGCAGTAGAGATGAGTGTCGCGTGATCTTCTTTCTTCTTCTTCATGTAGATGTTACAATCGCGTACGAAGGTTACATAGACTTTCTTCTTAGCTTCTGTGTGAGCAGATATACGAAGACGATGCAAGTCTGCTGGTAGCAGCTCATTGATGTTGATAAAGGAATGAGGCAGCGGCGGTGAAGCATTTGCCTGAGCTAGCAGTTCGGCGCTGAGCTGCAACGTGTGCATTTTCCCCATTTTTATTTTGGCGTTTAGAAGTACATAACCAATGTATGCGACAATAGCGCAACAATTAGCGGCGCAGTCCTGGGCCTAGCAACAACACTGGTGGGCTGAGAAGCAGATTGCGGAGCCTAAGTTGAAGGGTCTTTAGCATTTCCGTTCTGTAGTTCTTCAGCAGCAGTAACAGATGCGGCACGGTTCAGCGAATCTGAGGATGGTTTCTGTCGCATCATTCGCACGTGTAGGACGTCACACTCAAGGAGTTCAGTATCGAGGAGCTTTACAGCAGCGTAGACAGCGCCTTTCTGGGAGGTAGTGTCCGTGATAGGAAGCCCCGTGATTACTAGCTCGTTGGAAAGATTACGTTGAGCGGCACTGAGATTCTGAACGTCGTGCTCAAGTTTTTCCATCCATCTGATGGCAGAACTATCAAGAGTAGTGGTAGAATTATCTGTACAAAGCTCATCGTACTGGCGACGAAGGTTGGCTTGTTCAGACTGCACTTGTGTGATAGCCTCTTCAGCAGCCGACAGGCGAGTCGAGAGAAGTGGCAAGTCATCTAGAGCTGATAGCCTTTTTTCCAAGATGGTCATGCGATTGGAGACTTCCTCAAGCCGTGTGTCAAGAGAAGCTTTCACTTCCGTAAACCGCGTGACAAAGGACGATTGCAAATCAGCAAAACGTGTGTCGAAAGATGCTTGCATTTCGGTAAAGCGCCTGTAGAGTGACTCTAGATTGGTCAATTTATCAAGTATCAGTTGTAAAGCATCACTTGATGAAATTGAAACATTCGCGCGAGGAGCAGAAGGAGATGCTGTAGATGTATTGCTGATAGAAGGTTGCTCATGCTGATCATTTTCGCTAATATAGAATCTCTCCTCTGGCTATTAGTGTTTGCCAGAGATATACAGCTGCGACACGCATTGATGATGTTGTTCTGCATTTTACAAACTGTTTTGAATTAAGTGCAGGCGGGATGATAGCCTTTGACGCAGTGGTCACACGTGATGTACTTCGTTTTGACGATTTTGTTGCAGCTACCACACGTCTTGTCCGTATTGTCCATCTTCTGAGTATGCAGCTGGATGAGCTCAAGAATTGAAGATGAGGTGAAAAAGGGGGGTCAAAAAGAAATGAAGATGTGGTGCTAAGGGATGGAGATTAGTGATGAGTAGGGTTTAAAGTAGAGGAATATAAGTTTCGTGAGCCGAACAACTAACAGTAACGCATTAAAATTCGAAGAGAGTACTTTTATGTGGCTTTTAGGTATTAAGGTGATTTAATTCTAATTAGTAATTAAATTAAACTAAGACTAGTTAAATATCAAAAAAAAATCATATCGTCGCACAATATTATAAAAGTCCGAAACTCCTCACTTTCACTAATAATTAATTAAATTCACATAAAAACTAACTAAGTAACTAACTAGAAATTAACTTAAGAGTATAAAGTTTAAGTTTAAAATTGCCGCCGTGCGCGATGGTAATTGATCGATCATGCGCGCGCGGTAAGATAGCAATAGCCGGTAAGATCGCAGTTAATGGGTTGTGACGCTGGCAAACTGTAGCAATAGTGGCACCTAATTCGCGCTCAAGCTGCGCGAGATGAGCTGCGCGTGGCAGAGGCGAAAAAGATTGCTGATTCACGCACGCAGCTTCATTACTAAAAAAAAAACAGCTGAGGAGGAGCGATGCAGCAGACGACGGCGCACATCTGGTATTTTTGTTTGTATCGTCTCTCAGCTGGCACTGGACGGGCAGCAGAGCAGACGGTGAATAGGACGGTAGATAATGCAGTATAGTCAATACAGCACGCAGGTGGAGGCAGTACAGCAGAGCAGCATTGCACCGGTGGTGACAATATTGCGGTAGTGACGCAGGTCTGCGTGAGGTGGTTGTGTGCGATGAGGTGGTTTAAATGCCAAGTGCGATGTGCCAAGTGCGATGTCCGAGTGAGGTTAGGTCGTCACTTAGTTCAGGAAAATAGTCCCAGGCTCATAGATATGCATCGCCAAACATGAAATCTTAGGCGAGGAGCTTGAGAGCCGAGTGGGGCTATTTTCTTAAAAAAAGATTCACTGGGGAGTGAAGTAGATTTGAGAAAAATGAGTAAAACGAAGCACTAGGCAGAATGGCGTGCATACTTACCAGCCGAGGGAGAGAGAGAAGTAATAATAATAGAGAGGTTATTGAACCCTAGACACAACAAACAAGCATTAGAAATATGAATGTACACCCAGCGCCGGTGAATCGTCACCTACTAAATTGACAGTGAAACTGAATTTGGTTTGCAAGCAAATTCGAATCCTGCGTTAAGAGTTCAGATAAGGATAATTATATACTTTTGGAACGCTGTATTCAAAATTTCATATTCAAGCAAATACATATTCTATAAAATTTTCTTGCAATTCGATTTGTCGATTATAAAATTTTGCAGAAACCTGAGATATTTTAGACCAGCCTGCCGCATTTTTTATTAAATTTACATTTAAACCCGGTTTAAAAGCTTTTGAAATAGCCGCATGTTTAGTACTATGACCACTAAAGTTTCCTTCTATACCACAGTCTGACATAACTGTTGAGGTGTGTTGGTAAATGAGAAGACATTTATTATTAATAATAATAAAAGAGACTTTATTTAAACTTATTGTTATGGCTCATCCTTGCGCCACGCGCGAGGTGCTAATTGTGTTGCAACGCAATATGACACAGGGTTAGCAAATCTACTTAAATGAAAACAAGAGTGGTAATTGAAAAATAGTGGAACGTTTATTAAAGTGTAGAAACGGACATCTTTACTCGCGGGTTGCTGAGCTAGCACTGCAATTCTCGACGGCGCGCGAGTAGCACGCAAGTTATGCGCTCAGAGGCGGCTGCGATCGTTTTACATTAAAGTTACTCAAAAAATACAAATGTAAATACAAACTTTTACATTCGTACCTACAAACAAAATAAAATTACATAGGAGAGTTATAATAATAAGGATGCTAAAATATTTGTGATTCCGTTACATCGTGGCCTGCAGGGTGGTTTTTTCTTTAGTGAGGGTGTGGAGAGTTTTGTAAAACCGAATGCTTTGAGTGTTGGATAATTGGTTTTTGGAAATGGTCAAGTTTTAGGTGTATCGAGCATTTGGGTACGTTTTCATATTTAATATATCTTGCATTCAAATTTTGTGTTATATATTAATTAAATAAGTGCATATAAGTATTTCAAAAAGTTTTGAAAGCGTTTTTTCAAAAAAATTTACTCTGTTAACTTATAGTTGTAGATGTAACATATAATTTTACTAAACATATCTTGTATTCAATGTCTTACGTACCAAGTTGACAAAATTAGTTTTTTAAGTATTGGCGTACAAAAATTACAGTGCTAAAAATTATTTTTGTCTCCTCGTTATTTTCCTATAGTTTTACTCAGCACCTTACAAGTTTCATTTCTTTTTTTTGTACTTTGAAGCATAACATCAAAAGCTATCTTCTCTTAAAAAAGTGATGGATGAAATCTGTTATCATAATAAGACTGTTTTGATTGGTGGTTGTTGATGCATTTGATTAGTCTATATAAAGAAAAGGCGCCAAAATTGAATGTGTTTAAATTTTCAAAATTGAATTCTTTAGTTGAGTATTTAAAACTGAATAATTAAAATAGTATAAGGAAAATTTCATTATTTTATTTATCAAAATTACGTCATTATCGTATAATTTGAACTCATTAAAACGAACTATTAAATTGAAACTAACATATATATAAATAAATAAAATAGTACGTGCGAAGCGCGTTTAATGTAGCTAGTTGATATAAAAAAGCTATTATGATTGTCAATACTGGGTAACGCTTCCTCATAAAAATAAAAACTTTTTCCGCCAAAATAATTAACACAAGAAATAAAAATTTTGTGAGTATACTGAAATATTTTTATTATTTTTGTTTGCTTTTTGTAAAAAAACCCTGTCAGCGCGAGTGAATACTCGTGTTCTGCAAGTTTTAACAGTCCACTTCTGTCGTCAAAGAGCAAACCAAATATCGCTCAACTTTTCCGAGTAAAAGAGACAGCAAACCTTTTCTACCACGGTAAAAAAAAGTAGAAAACCAAGGAAAAATGAAAAAAAGATTGAACATTCTCCTCGGAGATCCTTTCGAAATCACAATTGCGAGAAAGCTAATCACCCAGAATGAGAAGGAGAAGGAGAAAAAAACGCAAATCGAACGGTAGGAAAGAACGAGAATTTTAATTGGGGAGAGAGAAACCCACATTATACTTTTTCTATTTGCCAAGGTCGCGCTACTAATAGCACGCTTGAGCTTGCAATTGCATCGCAAGATTGGAACGCGCTGAGATCTTACAAGAGTCGTAATCGCCGTTGACTCTCTGCTCGGAAACAAATTAACGAGTAGTAGTATATATTGGATGCGTGGTCAGATATGCTTATTTTTTTTCAAGAAAAGAAATTAGGATTGCGAGATTGTGGAACATAAAAGCGCGTAATTAGGTTTGCGATTTGCGGAATAATAACGGTTTGAATAAACAAAAAGGAGAGAAAGATTATAAAGGATGAAAGGAGTTGTAATTTTTTCATTATCTCATAAAGTATTTTTTCAAGCGTGGTAAATTTCATAGTAATAAAAAAATTGCATAATTCGATTTAAAAATTACGTATATAATGTGAATTTCGAAAATCAGAAAGCACTTTTCTAAAAACCCATTGAAATAAATTTTCCATGCACGGAAAAGAAAATGCAAATGCAATATACAAACTATCCTATACATTCAATACATCTCACGCAACATGCCCCATCAATAATTCGCAATTCGAGAAAAACTCGTACGCCCACTTTTCCTCGACGTGCGCTCCATCCAAGTGTAGGTAGTACTAAAAATTTCAACGTCACCGAATCGATCTTTGCTCTCGTGCGCGAAAATCGCTCGATGGATGCATCCTCCGATATTTTTCCCCCCTCTCTTATCCACTTATCACGGAAGAAGCTCTCTCTCTCTCTCTCTCTCTCTCTCTTCGGTAATACATACACTATACTGCTCGATGCTCTGCATTTTATCCAGCTGGAAGCACTCGCTCGGAAATATTTTTCAGCTAGGGTGCCACGCACGTGAACAAAATAGAGTGCGTATAAAGTAAGTTCTCAAATAAAGAAGAAAGGAGGGTTGGGTGAAACGAAAAAAAAAACGATGAGGAGAGGAGGTCGAGAACATCCGGCCCGCGCGCGAGAGAAGCGATAAAATCGTTAAATCGTTAATCGATAGGGGAAAAGTCGGGGTCGGAGTGTGCTGCTACGGCTGCATTCGGTTTCGGTTTGGCTATTGCTCAGAACCAGTTTTTCTACGGCCACTGGAAAGTTGAGGCACTGCGAATCTTTTGTTTCTATTTTGTATTGAGTACGTTTCTTTCGATTCTTCAGTAACGTTTTAAAAATATACGGTGTTTCAATATAAGAGTATATTATACTATGTAGAAGTGTAGAATCTTGGGGATGTTTAAATTAAACGATTACGTTTAAGACTTAATAATATAGCGTATTTTTAATATTAAAGCTTAGAAATTGCTCGTACGAGATCGTGATATCGCGAAGATATATTCGAAAAGGTTATTAAATCGTAACGGGACTTTGGCATGCAACTGTTTCTAATAACACCTTCTTTTAAAGGAAATAATGGCTATAATAAATGTAAAATACTCTCGGATTATAAGAGGTACTATGGTTATATAAATAGTTTTAATCTCTCGCTTTCATGTATAACTTTGAGTATATTTAATTTCAATGACGTCTATTATTAAATTTATAATTATATAACGAAATCGCAAATAAATGAGCTATTAAATACAGACGAACTGGAAAAAAGGATCCGAGCTCCGATCGAGTCATTAAGTAATTAATCCCGCAGTGAAACCTTTATACACACGATAAAATTCCAAATAACACTCCTTTCTTAAAAAACAATAAAAATCGCGATTAATTTCAACCGCTGTTGTAACCCAAGACTATATAACATCAGCAAATACTGAAACAAAAAAAAAACAGAAAAATGAAAAAATTCCTTCTCGCCATTTCTCTCTACCGTCGTAAAAATGAAATCATCCCTATAACCCGCCCTAAACATTAATTTATTCAATTCACGCGTTCTTCATAAGCCGCACTTTACTGCCCAACTTCATTACACACGTAAATTGCTCTATTCAATCTCTTCTTTTCTCTCTCTCTCTCACTCTCTCTCTGGTTGCGCCACCTTTATTTCGTCTCTTGTTCCTCGCGACCCTTGTATATACCTTATCAGTGTCTCGTCTTCCAAGCCGCCAAAAAAGAACAACTCTCGTATTTACTCCAGAGACTATGTATATATGTATCTCCCACTGGTATACCTTTTTTCCTCCTTCTCGCGAACGTAGTATCTTTTCCCTTTCTCTCTCCTTTGAAAATGGCACCAATCTGCTAAGCCGAATGAAAAATCGCCGCTGGGAGGAAAAGGGGAAATTGCCATGATCTCTCACCGGAAGGAAACGCTGATGTAATTCCGATTCGTACCCGGAGGGTAGGATGTGCGGGCTGAACGAGTTACAGTGCAATGGAGTCCGAAGGAAATCTACATTGATTTCGCAACAGTGAAGTTTTTGAATGGCCGCTCATGGCAGTAGTAGTGATAGTTGAATGGGTAATTTTTAAGGATAGCTTGGAGAAATGGTGGTTCTTGCGCGACTGATGGGAATGGGTGTTCTGGAGGAAATGGGATATGTGTGTTGGATGTACGTTCTGTATAGAGATACAACATCAAATGAAGGGTTCATTCTGACTTATAAATAGAATTCTAAGAAACTAAGGTAGCAATAGATAAAATTTAGTTCATTATTTAGAATCAATTTCATTGTAATCTGGTTTCATCGATCCCTTGCAAAATACTTTAAAAAATTACTTACTTATTATATTAAATTTTCATTCTTATTTATAAATGTATAAAGAAAATAGATTCGCTAGATTTATCAAGAATTGATAGACTATACGTATTTTAATTAATGCCGTACTCTGATATTGATCTATCGGATTGAAATAACATTTTCTGCCTCCAAGAAAGGAAATATTGACTTGAGACTCTAATCTCGTTAATTAGATCAAAATTCAAGTTTTATCTGCCACTCAATCGCTCGAAAATTTTTTCAATACTTATATTACAAACATTAAAAAACTCTTCTACGTTGAATTAAAAATGTATACTCTTGACTTAGCAATTACTTATATAATTTCAGAGAGGATTATGTTAGTCCATCGCCATTGGGCTTGGTTGGGGTTCATCGTAAATCAACACGGATGGAACTTTCTCGTATGCAAATTTCAATAGGACCCCCGAGGAGCAGATCGGCGAGTGTGACCAAAGATTAATGGCAGAAAACCTCGGTGCAGTTCGTGACTTTGATTCAGAACTCAAATCTTGCAAGTTTTGATCGATCCTTTCACATATATATATATCGCTTTTTTCACTTCGAGAGACCATAAATTATTTAAAATTATTATGGTACCAGAAAAACTTGATTATAATTCACTGCAAAATTGAAATAGCTCATTGGTTATGACGTAAATAGTAAAATTGTGATAGAATTGTGATGAAATTATGAATTATGAACGATATAAATTATTACTGCTTATTTTATATAAATGAGTAATGTATATATTTTAGAAAACTTGAAATATGTTGCTGCATCGATTTGCATCAGATACCAACGCTCCTTACTTAAGAATTAATCAAATATTATTTTAGTTGACACTTCCTTTATTACCTCAAGTGCATTTCAATGTATAATGTGTCTGCATAGTTTATATATTATTAAAAAGCGTCAGGTCAATTTTATATATTTAAATTTCAATAACCAAATGAAGTATTTCCTGCCTTCACCTTAAAATTATTTAGGACCTAGTTATAAGAGAATCTGTGTGTGAAGCAGAGAAATAAATAAAAAGTCAAATTATCCCTTTTGAATACATGTTAATTTATTAATAATCTTGTATATCAGCAACCATCGTAACGAAAAATTATTCAAATTAATTCAGAGTAAATCTACTGGAATACGAAACGTAGCTCTAATTAAATGAATTATGATTATCTTTGCATCCCGGTAGCCTGTAATCATTCAATAATCACCGTTCTCCGAAATCCGCTCTCTTGATTGAATATATTATTAAAATCCAGAAAATTAATTATCAAACTGACAAATTATTAAGTTATGCAATAAAAAAAATTTTATTATTAAATTGCTAAATCATTAAGTTGTGTAATCAAGAAAATTAATTATGAAATTGTGAAATTATTAAGTTATGTGTTTATATGTAAACACAGGTTGTGTATACAGAATTTAGTGGTTAAATTTCATACTAACATTACCATTTTAACCTTATACAATTGTACTTTTTGCACAATAAGAACTAAAATTTGTATTAAAAAATCTTTTAAATTTCTTCGTTAATTAACATACAACCACAACAATACATCTTCGTCTCTCTATTTCATTCTATTAATTACGAAAAATTTTCTCACAACTCACAGCAATGAACTTTATTCCCCCAACTAAATCTAATAACAACCAGGCCCCCTCCTAAAAAAAAAAAAAAAAATAAAATACGTCTCCACACCTCAGCACCACAAAGAACTACCCACGAAAGTTCACCCGTGGTTATATACACACACGTGATACGTAGCACGTCCTCGAGTAGTCGAAATTTTTTATTAATGTCCGATGGCCCCCGCCCACGCACTTTTCGTTCATCCCCAATAGCTTTTTCTGCTTTTTTTTGTCTGCGGTAGCGACTCCCCGGGCTAAACCAATATTACAGCGTCCACAGGGTGGATAGAAAAAGAAAAAAAAATTGTCCCGCCGGTAAACCCTTTTCAAACCTCGAGTAGCTCGCCTTGTTCGGCTCAACTGACAGCTTGGGTGACGAACAATATCGTCGATTATTAAGTGCTAGATCTGACATGAGGTTACCGAGTGTGAAAAAGAGATAGAGAACATTTTTACAGATATATAGGGCAAAAAGTGTATGTGCCAATTTTGTAATAGGAAGGGTCTTTGTCTCCGTTGGGATTTTCTATACTAATCGAGAGCCGTTTTTCATTCGAGGCTTTCTAACGAGGTTAACCCGTTTTTCCTTGTTAGCCGGGATTGGAGTTGTGTATGTACCGCGGGATTTGCCATTTCTTTTTTCCTCGCGGCCTGTTCGACTATAGACTGTAAGCATCCAGCAGTAACGGCGTTTTACTAATGGATTTCGAGTTTTCCACCTACTACTCGTTTTTGCCGTGCCATTTATCTTTGTACTATTAGTTAGCCTCAATGGCACGGCTAAACTTCGCGCTACGCGGAATTAAATGAAGATGTCGGTGTGTGCCTGCGAGGAGTATATTTTAAGGACGTAAATCTCGCCGCCTAATTAAGATTAAAATCTGCTGTTCTCTCACACCCGTACAGGCGTGAATTATTGCTACTTTAATGGACATTACTTAATTTTATCAAGATCCCGTACCGATGACGCATTACACCGAGCGACTAATTATCCAACCGCACATATCTATTTGTATGACATTCTGATTTCTATTTACATTTACATAGCATCGTCTTCACGTTGAACTTGACGCAATGTGATTGATCACTTTTGAGGAAACATGTGCGCGTGCGTGTGTGAACGCGAATTTTACGGGGAAAACGACGTCGTGGAGAGGCAAACGCATTTAACCTAATTAGCGAAAGCGGCTCTGAGGCGACGCGTGGTCAATGCGTTTACCGATTAATGGAGTGGTCAAGGACACGCACGTGGGAACAACCGAGCAATATCCTGATTTTTCTGCTGTATGTATAAAGGGGGTTTGATGTAGGAGCGATAGTTGAAGGTAAACGCATTACATGCTTTGAGGGACATGTAGGGTAGTGAGGGGTGAAATGGAATAAGCGCAAATGATATGTTAGATGATGATTCTGGCAAGGATTTTAAAATAATATAAAAATAGAGATCCAACCACCTTGAACGGATATGTTCTTGTGTATTTCTCAGAGAAAGTTTGAAAGAAAAACTACTAGATGCCAAAATATAGTTCTTTGTGAAGAAAATACAAAGCTTCGTCTAAGAGGAGCCAAACAATTGAGAACGCCGTAGGATTGTTATTCATTCCATACGTAGCCAAATTGTAAAAAAAAATGGTTTCACTATATATTTCGTCATGTGCAGTTAATTTGGTAAATTTCTTCGGAAGAAACGCTGAATTTTATTCTAATAATTTTGTTTTTCAAGAATCATTTTAATTATAACTTTTTTTTTTTTATCTTATTCAACTCCTTTTGAAGACGCTCTCAAAATCCATCGAGAGTTGGAGAAATCAACTTGGGGCTGACGATAAGGGATTTAACGTTTTTGGAAGTGGAATGAATTAGAAAGTATAGTAGACTCATTAGTTTCATAACTATATACATACCTATAGATTATTCGAAAAAATGTTTTCATTTTCTAAATTAAAAATGTTTGAAATTGTATAGACAGATATTAAAGTATAATCATTCTTTTACTAGGGAAAAAAATCTAGAGCTAAATAAAGGAATTAGCTAATAACTACGCCATTAGTAAGTTTAGATGATTTGCTTTTTAGGATTGATTTTCCTGTAAAAAAATTAAAAATTGTTTCGGAAAATTTTGAAATAATTCATAAGCCATATTTGCAGATTAGCTACTTATATATTTTAATTAAGCTTTTCCATGAGTCAGGGTTAAAGAACTGCGTGAGTTTGCGTGTGCCTGAATTAGATCTGTGGTCAAATAACCTTGGTATGGGATGTTTGTTTTTATTTTTCAGCATAATACAATTTGTATCATCTTATTTTGAATAGGGGAAAATCCTTTGCTAGTCAAGTTAAAAAAATTGGAAATAACTGTAAGAATATTAAAGAGACCATATCTTTTATTTTACTTACGTAAAAATAAACGTAAGCAACATGTTCTGAACTTTGTTCTGAACAGATAATACACATATTAGGCGATTATATAGGTACATGATAATACGATTATTTGCTCGATAAAGTTTAGCAATATCCTAGAAATCCATATTCATACTCGACCATAGTCATCGAACCTCGACTACATCCATCAATTCCCACATTTCTATTTCCCTTAAAAAAATCCCTTTAAGAGTAGCCCAACTCTCCTTCAAAAACTAAACGCATACGTATACCCGCAGACAACGTCTCTTTTTTGCGTCCAGCCTACTTCACCACTATAAAAACCGCTTGCGTAAACCCCAATACAAACTATTAATCAATCTTTATTTTTTCCTTGACTTATTTCATCCCATTCTATACTCCCTCCCTATCTCCCTCCGATCCCTGTAAATTCCCCGTTCTGCCCTACATCTTCACCGTACCCCTATTTTATTATTCTCTCATCTCTAGAATCCTCATATTCTCTAGCCTCTCAATATTTCTAAGCTCTCCCCGCATTCTTTCGTACACGCATTATCCCACGCGTGATATTCACACCGATGGCATCGACCTATAGGAGAAGGAAAATATCGCCAATAGACTTTCGCCTAGCACTCAAGGGGATAGTCTGTTTATTGCCATCTAAACGAACTGGAATTCGAGCTAATATCACGAGGGAACTAACGGACGAGGAGAAAAATGCGCCTAACACCATTTTGTGCAATGTTGTTTTTACGCACATGTGTATATATATATATGTGCACGAGGCGATCGAAGTTTCTGCAACGGCTATTGAACTCTCGCGTAGTATAGTCGGGTTATTCTCCGGAGAGGACTAGTTGGATACGCGGGATTAATTCCTCGTCTTCGGTTTTATGGCTCACCGAGAGCGAGCCTGCGAGCTAGCGTCAATTCGTTTGGGACGGGTATTTAAAGTACTTTATTACCTTTGCCAGAAGATAATAGACTTGTAATTGCTGAGATGATTCTTGAACTAAAGCTCATGTCCTCGTAAATGGGGTTATTTTTGAAATTTTACAACTCCACGTGAAGCGAAAGAGAGTCGACATATCGTATTATGCATTCAGAGTCTTCGAATCAATGAAAAACTTTGCACTTAGGAAATAGTAATAGTCTTTTAATACAGAAACCGTTATAATGTTAAAATATGTTAATTCGAAAAATTCAATTCAATATCACTATGCTTTTGTGCTCATTTCATATCAAAACTTACTTCTTTACTTTTAATTTTTGCTTCTTACCTCGGCGCGAAATTTTCCTTGCTCAAATATTGAACTTTCAAGAAAAACTTCTTTAAAACTGTTACGCGATCGGCTATCGGGAAAACGGATGATCGTGGGGGTTATTAACAAAAAACTGCTTTAAAACTTCGGTTATCCTCCGTATAAAATTAAATTCAACGACACGGTCACCCCAATTTTCCCCCTTCGATTTCAAGCATCGCTATTCTCCAAATTTTCTCTCGAGATTATTCAATTTCCCCTTGGTAATCGTTCTAATTGCATAAAACAATCTCATTACGATATCCCCTACTGCTTCAAAGGCCTGCGCCAGCTTATATTTGCTCGCGATAACTCGTTCAAGTCCTGTACGAAAGTGCCCGTGCGATAAAGTGCCTCAATTACGGCGCTTAATCCACTTTCTCGCTCCCCTCTTCGACTCTTTTTTTTCCAACATAGGCAGAACGAAATAAAATTTTCCTTGCGTCTCCCCCGTGTATGCCTGTGTATGTGTATGTGTGTGTGCACCGTGGCAGGGAAAAAAAATCTCTAGCACCCCGAAGATCCCCGGACGGTAGTGGCGCAACGAGGTTAGCCCCTGTGCTTCTACTGCGTTCGATAAATAGTTTTCAGAAGAGTGAAAGAGGAAGAGCGAGCGAGGGAAAGAGAGAGAGAGAGATTCTGGAAAAAGGGAAAATTTCGTATGCATAACATGCAGAGGAAGAGTAAGAGAGAAAGAGAACCGTGGACAGTATAAACCCCTAGAGAAGGAGAGTCTGGCAGGGATTAAAGGAAAACTCGGCGCATCGCGTGACGTTTATATCGGGGAAGAATGATTCGTTTTTCCTGCCTTGACTCGATATCGACGTCGAGCGCTGGTTGATTTTACTAAGCTATTTTTCTGGGTAATTGAAATCGGAAATTCTGGGAAAGATTTTTAAGTTGTTTTTTGAAAGTTGGTTCGTCATTGGTTTAATACGTGAATTATTTCAAGTATAAAAATAGTCCTTGAGATTTAAATTGTTGGAAGAATTTATTTGAAAATCGCATATGAATGAAAAATATTCATTTAATGTTGCATAATGACTATCGAAAAATAAGGGGTTGAAATTTATTGGTGTGAATAATGAATAAATCTCCATATATACATTTAAATATGAATTACAAACAAATTATTACATATCTTTATGAGTCTTGTGAAAATAATTAAATACATTATGTAAAGGAGCTTGAGATGCCTGTTTATGCGAGTAGAATTAAGGTGAATTAAACATTAAAACAATTTAATGCCCCATAATTCTCAAAATATTGTATATTGAATTTAAAGAATTATTATATGCAATCGATATTTCTATAAATGCTCTTTAAAAATGATAACTTAAATATAAATAATAATATAAGAATCATGTATTTACAAATTATTTATATTTTAAGATAAAAATGCTCGTAATACTAAGTATAATTTAAAACTATCAATCAATAGAAATATATGCTAAAAAAGGCTACTTTTCTAAATCTTGCTATATTTGGTTTTATTTTAATAATTACAATCGTTCACTAAAACAAACGTATTTTTCTCAAATTTTGATGGAGATACCGCAATAAGTAGAGAAATTATCGGACGTTAGGTGAACGCTAAAAAAGTACGAAAGTAATTGATGGAAAAGCAAAGTAAAGAAAAAGCTTTGAAAGTCTCAACTAAACAAATTTAATTTGAAAAGTAAAATAAAGTTAATCGCGTGCTTGTAAAAGAAATAACGTTAGAGGTAGAATGAAATTTTTCAAAGGAAAAAATTATAAATTTAAATTTATTTTCTTTTATATGTGCAGAAATTAAAAGCTTCATTAAACGTCAATATTTCAGATATTTACCTTCCGATTAACCAAATAGCATTACTATAAACCTTGCATATATTCTATAGTTATTATCCAGTTATTAAAATTCACAATAACGAAATTTATTGAGTTCAAAAAATTACCCTCACAAGTAAAATTTTGTAATTAGCCATCATACATACAAACCATGTAATTTCAAGGCATTCGGTTTCCTATGTAAGCGCTCAAATAATATACTTTCGAGAGCGCTACACTCGAGTCTTCTTAGAATAGTGCCTCCCTTCCCCTTAAAGCCGCTCTGCAAAATAAACCTTTGTAAGTTGCAATTTAGCGGCTTTATACGCAGCTTCGAGCGTGGAAAAAGTTTTTGAACGACTTTGGTGGTGAAACGCTCACAAAGATTCCTTTCCTTGATTAAAAAGAAAATAAAAATAGAAGAAATAAGAGGGACTTCAAATGAATGAAGAGAGTGAGGAAGAGGTTTAAACAAGTGAAATTGGGGTGGGGAAAGGCGACTCGAGACAAGTTGGCTGGTATTCTCGCAGCGTTCGAAATGCCCTTGTACATTCTGCAAGTATAAATCATCCAATTAATTTGAGCGCTAGTGATGGAGAAAAAGTGCACATCTGTTACTTTCGAGCTGGAAAATACATATAGGAGCTGTGGTTGTAGTAGAATCATTCCATTTTATTTTGTTAGTTCGCACAGTTTATTAAGTACATTCAGAAGAAAGGTCATTGTCATCGTTTCCTTGACATGAATACACGAATTATTTTTACATCAATTCATAAGAGCAACTTCATTCTTCTAAACCATTATTAAAATAATTTTAATTCTGAAGATATTTTACTTTCAGACCAAAGAACTTTATATTTTAAACATTCTAAACCAAAAGCTCTTCATTACTTCATGAGTTCCAGGGATTTTCGTTTATTTTTCGTCTACATTACCTGACATGAGATACCCTATCCCGCGTTGATCGACTTCATGATAAAGAACTTTTCAAGCTCCTTGTCCGCACGGGACACTTGCCAGAAAGTTTTCACGTGGTACTAAAATGTTTCAACGGGCTCTTGTTTAAAGCTTTTTTTCATCCAGCCGTGATTTATCCTTGTTTCCCGTTGAAAAAAGAGAACACAACCCAGCTTCAAAGAGAGAGAGAGAGAGAGAGAGACCCAGTCAGAAAAAACTTGGCTTTATCTCTATTTACTTTTGTCTTTTCAATATTTTGTGCTTTGTTTAGCGCTAAGTAACCGAATTGAGTGGAGAGGCCAGTAAAAATAGTACTTATTCCATCTGTAACTGTAATAGAGACACTTGAGCGTAAATAAAATTGTAAGTAACATTTCATTCCATAAATTTTGCCAGACAACAGGTATAAACTACTATAATACAAATACGGCCATAAATGGAACAATTCTAGAATGGAATTTTCGCAGCACCGAAGTAACTTTTTCTCGTGACATTTCTTATTTTATAGATCGCAGAAAAGTGGTTTATAAAAGTCAGCTTCATCACGCTCCTGTATAACCTTTCGCGTTACACGAGACCTGCATGAGCAATACACAGTTTAAAATCCTTTGCGACACAAAAACCCTTTCGCCGTGCAAAACTGATAAAAAAAAAGAAGAATATAGACCAAACTCTTATTTTCCTCAAGCGTTAACAGCTTATATACTTTCGGCGGTGCTTTCACGATTCCAACGGAATTATCAATCACTCTATCGATGATGGCATCTCAAGCGAGCCAGAAAAAAAAAACCGCACAGCTGCGAACAAGCAATTTGATACACTTGCACGCGTTAATCGACTTTCAGTGTATACCTCCTATACACATTATATACATATATATGTTATACGCTCGCTGTAGCGACGCAATTATATGTATATGCACGTGATTTTTCACGCGTCGTGACGCGGTTTGTGTGTGCCTCATGACAAACGACCGCGCTGTTATTAATTAGCTCGTGCGCAGCGCGCGAAAGGGTGTATAATGTAATGAAAGAGCACTAAAGAAACCAAGTCGTGAGATCGATAGAGTGGACGAATGACCCTGCGGTGAAATATTTTCTTTTATCTTTTTTTTTTTTTAATACTTCGGAATAAATGAGTTTTCAGGTAAAGAGGAGAACGTGGTATCAGTTGTATAAGTTACATATTGCAAGAGGTGTAAACATGATACTTTTATGCTTGAGAGGTAATTTCACATTTTTTTTCTGATAATAAATAAATTGAATATAGGTTGATGAAATTCGAATATTTTATGTCTGAACAACAATTGTAACAGAAAGTGTAGCTTGTGTGTCGCGCAATGGATTTTAATATTAGAAATTCTCAGAAGGCATTTGTTTGGAGGCGACAGTCCAATTTATAGCTCTGAAAAATAAAATTCTCGAGGATATTTTTATAGCTAGATGT
Source organism: Torymus texanus (assembly GCA_036873485.1). Taxonomy (NCBI): domain Eukaryota; kingdom Metazoa; phylum Arthropoda; class Insecta; order Hymenoptera; family Torymidae; genus Torymus; species Torymus texanus. Next base: position 9,566 of record JAYJLV010031772.1, on the reverse strand, counting down.
AAGAAACAAATTTAACAAAAAAGTACATTCCATATTATGATGAAAGTACATTCGAATAATAATAATAATCATAATATTTTTATGTTACAGGTACGTTACAAAATAAATCACTCATACATCTCACCTCAGTACGTAAGTTGAACTCCGGATTTACTCTAGCCTCGCTAAATTTTTAATATTCAATAAAACTTTACCAATCTTCCTGACAAAGTCTAAAATATATACAACTCGCATCCGAATCTAACTGCACTTCTCCATCTACTGAGAGCTCGGGACTTAATCGCGCATGAAAACAAGTTCCGAGCGTTTGAATGGATTGAAAAGTTTCTCGTCTCTTAAGCGTCGATTCAAGGAAACGAGCAACGCGCGTGCGCGAGTATTGCGCTAGAAAAATGAAATTTAAATGTAAATCGCGTCGTCATTTTGTTTGCTGCGAGATATTTACGAAAATTTAGCTTCTTAATTAAAGAAATTCGCTGGGAGATACGATAGTGTTTCGTGAATACACGATGAAGTGAGTTTCAATTAATTAAAATGCGGAGTATGAGTTACGAGAAGAATTTATATATTATAGTATTTTTAAAATAATCTTTATTCGATTTTGTGCGCATTTCAATTGGTGTACGTTTAAGCCAGATTAAAAATTATATTTTAACAATCGTATTATGAATGTTCACGAAACCGTAATTGTTTGTTAATAAATTCGAGTATTTCAAATAGGAATTGATACACATATATAATAAATTATCAAGATTTAAAATATTTATCATGTTAAATGTAGGATTTTAATGATAACATTATTTTTATAATTCATTTAATGTAAAATGTAATATGTTACTCGCAAATACACTTTCAATATAATTTATTAATTTACTTATCAAGTACATTGATGTCCTTCCGGATTCTCTCGTTTATTATTTTAAATACGAAACATTTTATCACAATAATTATCTACTTAATACCCACGCATTTAAATAAATAATCAGAGATAATCCCACTCATACCTCCTATATCTTATCCATAATGATAAACTCTATAACAAATTCCACTGCAGCTCACCGACAAACCCCCGAATCATTAAAATCGCCGGGGACCCACGAAAATACAAAGAGAATGTGCACGACAGGAACAGCTCATCACGGGAATCTCGAAGGACTACACGTTCACGCGTGTAGCCTAAAGAATTCCATGCATCCCCTAGGGGAATTCCAGGGGTTCTGAATTATGTTAATTAAAAATCGCGGTCGCGTCTTTCACCCACGCTCACGCGCACATGGGCGTCGTAAATACTGAAACTGGGAATTTTCAGTGTTGGCGTGTAGAAAAGAAAAAGATCCGCGATTTTCACCTTGGTCGTCGATCGTAATTTTGAAGATGGAGGTCACGATGCGGTGATGGGATGCAAGATGAAAAGGGTTTAATTAAAACGTGGTGGTTTGGGGGCAAAATTTAGTGATGCATGCTGGTAGATTAGGTTTTGGTTTAGGATGTCTTGTTATTAGGAAAATTGATGTTTTTAACGTATAACGCTGTTAATTGATTTTTTTAGTTTTAATTTGAAAACATGATGAATTTCAGATTCTTACGTATGCTTGCTGTAACGCATTATTTTATTTTTCGTATTTTTATACGTAACTTTTTAGTTATTCGATTTCTGTTTTAGATCTAAAAGTTTCTTTTAATAGAGTTCAAGTGAGACGATTTGTATGGAACTAAAGGGTTCAAAGTACGATTCTGACCAAAGACTGATTAAAGTATTTTTCAACTCTTAATAGTTAAAGTAAAAAAACAACGATTGTTTATCGTTTTTAATGTAAAAGATAAAAATTTAAAAGATTACCACAATTTTAAAAAATATTTCAACTTCTTATAAGAAAGTAGAAATACATATGACATCATTTGAATGATAAATTGTAGGATCTAATTTCTTCAACAGAGGAAATAAATTTTAACAGTAAATATTTGAACCAGAAGCTCCCTGTCTTTTTTTACATCTTCTCGAATAAAACGCAAATAATTTGCGGCGAACCGTCGACCCGAAAGTCATAAAAACATGTCCGTTCGATTGAACGAAAATAAGCGTAGGGTCTTGTGTGGACGCGACACTTTCTTCGTCTCTGTGTCTTTTTAGGACCTCGTCAATGCGATCTTATAGACGGGGATGAGCGAACTTTTCCACTGTCCACCGAAATTTCCAAGTAGCCCTTCGTTTCCTACTCACTTCCTACCTTCCAGTCCATCGTCTTATTTACCTTAGGTCGAGCGTAAAATTCAACGCGATTGGCTTGTTTTTTCCGTATGTTTGTGCCGAAAATATCGTCACCGTGGTGTTTAATCTGCATAAATTGAAGGCAGATGTAAAGGAAAAGAACTTAAAGTAGGTCGTTATTACATTCATCTCCTTTAATCTTGATGAGGTCGGAAAGACTCGAAGTGGAGAAATTTCCGTGTTTTCTAGTCGACTTCTTTCCCGCTTAAGTGAATCTTCATTACAAAAGCACGAAGGATCCCCGTGTGTATATGATGTATATATATATAGGTTCATTGAAAAAAGGGATGCAGCTGAGAAAGAGAGATAGAAGGACAGACTCTTTGGAATCGCTGTCGTGGAAAATCCAGTTTCCCTTCTGGCTTTTGATGAAGTCTTATTAAGCGGGACACGACGGGGGACAATTTCGTGAAATTAAAATAATCTTCGCCCTCTCGACGAGCTGCTGAAGTGCAGAGAAAATTAAATTATAATCAATGCAAATGTTTCGCTTTATAATGTGATTATTCTTAACTTCGTATAATTGACTTTGTCCATTTCCCGGGGAATCAGCTTTGACATAGATTACTTAACTGACGAAAAATAATATATTTACATTTGATTTATCAAAACGAAAACTAGTTCCGTGAGCGTACTGCAGCAACGAAAATTCCCCAGAGGAAAATACAGGTTCGTTCATCGTACAAAGTCCCCCTGGTAAATCTGCAATATAAATGCGGCGCGTCACCGAAACGAATTCTCTAGATCGGGTTTTTCGAGTCCTCTCTTGAAACTTCATAAGTCTCTTGACTTCCCTCTCTATTCGTTCATTGAAATTTCAAATCTTCGACGGTCCCGCTTAAATATTTGTTTGTGTGTCGATGTAGTAATAATAATGTTCACCATAAATTACCTATTTTTTATACATATATTCTGATTTTATTTGGTGATTATGTATCGATTTAAGAAAGTAAATTTTAACATTTACATTTACTGAAATTTTGTATTTTAACTACTAGTAATACTTTTAGGAACATATTGTGTTATTGTTACATGTTCATTTTAATCAAAATGCTTTCATTTGATTAACATGTTAACTATAGAATATAGTTAATTTTCTACCAGAAATTTAACGGGCATTTTGTTTTATTTAAACTTATAGGTTATGAATATTAAAAAACTTTAAGTATATCTCTATTGTGAATTGTACAATCTGCTGAAATTATTTTGAAGAGAATTATTACAGAACTGCAGACTTCGTTTGATTGTGATAAAAACTTGAATACTTAACAAAACTAATGAAAAGTCACAATGACGATATAAATTTATGCAAAATCTAAATAAGCCCCATTTAAATAACAAAAGGCATTACTGCGCATTTCACCATCGCACGCGAGGCCGACCGAACCTTTCATCTGTAAATCTCTTCATCCACGGTCTCTGGCACTTGTGCTGCATCTCTATTATCCATCATACCTTGTTACAATCGTCCTCTGATTTCGTAAACTCGCCTTCGATTCAGTACGCACTCGACCCCGTACTTCAAAAACTCTCTCGTCCCTCCGATTTACCCCCAAATCGCAAAGGAATTCAATGCACATCCACCAGCAATCGAATCTCACTCCTACACTTCAAGAGCATTATACAAATAAACCGAAATTTCGCAGCACGGATATACAAGCATGCATCGGAGAGAGAGAGAGTGAGAAAGAGAGACGACCGAGAGACGACGTATACTCACGCACACGACAATGGAGGCCAATTTTGACGCGTTAAGCGTGCACCGGTCGGGAGTAATTCTCTGACCTACAAATCAAGCGATTCGCAGCGCGCGACTGGACTAATGACATTGGCATTAGCGCGGTGGCGGTAGCCGCAATGCCAGCAGGCAGTTGTACGTTTGTTTAGGCACGATCGGTTAACGGATGATGATGATAATGATGATGACTTATTGTGGAGTTTGATTTGCGGGGATAAGCAGTGATCTATGTATATTACAGGGTGAATGCTTTTTGAGGTTCGATGATATAGGTTTGGAGAGTGATGATAGTAAAGTAGGTTTTCTTGAGGTCAAGAGTGGAATGTACGTGATAGCGCGTCCATGGTGACATGAATATTGCTATCACAGAGAAAAATTTTCTGGTAAAAATTGCTGTTTTCTATAGTAGGATTGAGTTATATTTTTATGAACATTACTTCAAGTTATAGAAAAAAAATCATTTTATTTTGTAATTTATACTATATAATAAGCAGTTTTTACTATAATTGTAGTAATTTTTATTAGACAATGAACATTTCTGACGTTTACTAGCAAAAATAGTAATTTTTCTTCGTCTACAAGTAAAGATTAAAGTACTTTAAATTATGTATATGTAAATAAATATTTATGTTCTCTTGTTCCGATAATAACAATAATATTCAAAAATTACTTTATAAAAAGCCTTTTAACCAGAAAAGTGCATCATAAATAATTAAATAAACAAATTAAATAAAAAAGCCTTCTCTGCTGTTATTACGTAATTCCAACAAATTAAAATTACGATACACTACTTTTCAATTCTTTTCAGATTTTGACATATCAAAATTCAAACAAATCGCTTCCTACCTCCCACAATTCCATAAAAATATTCTTCGATCCGTCCGCACAAATAACCTACATACCAACAGTTACACACGACGCATCCACCTATATATATATATAAACTCGTGTACGCGTCCATGCGTATATCGGTTATCCGACAGCTCAGTGGCCCGATGCAAAATCAAAGCGAGCAGTAGTAGCACCAGCAGCCGCCTGTAGTATTAGGCACACCGGCAGAGAGAGAGAGAGAGAGAGAGAGAGAGAGAGAGAGAGAGAGAGAGAGAAAGGGACAGAGACGCTTTGATGGATTGATTTCGCGTTTGCGCTTTCAACGACGTGTCGATGCGCGCTTGCAGTGCGATCGCTAATGCCTTTTCCCACTGCCATCTACAGCCGCGAATTGTATGGTTGTGTAGGGAAGGGAGAGATTTTTTTTTATTAATCCGGGAAAGTTTTGAGTGTGTTATGGTTCGGAAAAAAAGTAATGAGTAGGTTTGATAATTCACTGATTTACGCAGACGAATGGTACGAAAATTTTATGTTTTTTATTTTTGTGTATATAATATTATAGAGCTCTTTGAAATTTATACTTTATTCTATGAACATTTTTTTTTAATAAATTAATGGTATATTTATTCTTTAGAGAGTTTCTTTTAAATGTTTCTCCAGTTGAAAATAACAAATGAAGCGGAAAATATTAAAACCTACTGGAAATAATTATTCCGAAACAAAAAATTCAATTCAATTTGAGGAATATTCAATGCTTTACGAAAAAATATCGTAAAAACAAAGTTACAAATTTCGTTATAAAGAGAAAACTTCGACATCAGAAACAGGCAAAGCTTGGCCGCGACGCGTTGTAACGAAGTTTCCGTGATATTCGGCAAGAAAAAACATGGACCACAGCATGGACGTCCGTCCGTGTGGAATTCAACTGAAAAAAAGTATTGAATTGACATTTAAAATAAAACTTTTGACTTGAAAAATTTAAACCGAAAGATTAATATTGTTTTTTTTTTGGAAAACAAAATTAATAACAATATTAAAATAATGGAAAATAATAACATGTTATTGATAATAATTGTAGGTTTATATTTATTATATTTATATTCTTTTTGAAAGAAGACTGGGTTGCTGTGATGTAAAAAATTTCTAGATATTATTCAAAACTTACGTTAGTTAAATGTGAACACCCGAAACTGTATCATTCATATCAAATAATAAAGCGTGACTAAATCTGTAACATTTTCCATTGAACAGCAAAAAACCTTATTTCGCTGAAAATACAATATTTGTGATACAATCAATAGAATCCTATTGATCAATAGAAGCTCTAGCATAATACATTACTTATCAGTGACTTCTATTTTAATAATTAGATCCTACTCCTTCACAACACATCTCTAACCAATTGTTTGTTTGTTTATTTATTTTACAGGCTATGAGCCCTATTACATATAAGTATCAATATATACAAATATACAGTTAAATAATCTTAAATAAAAGTAAAAACATAACTAAAGTAAGATAGCAGTTCCTAATAGCCGTTTTATATATTGTTTAAATTGATTGATACTTCAACGTCACCTCTGATATCCATTTTTCCACACGAAAGTCAACCGCCTGAATGATTGGCATCCACCAAAAAAAGCATCTCACCCCCTTTTCTCTACAAAAAACGTCTGCAAAAAGGAATACCGGTACGCGCCAAAAAACCCACCGTCCTCTCTCTCTCTCTCTCTCTCTCTCTCTCTCTCTCTCTCTCTCTTCTTTCCATCTCTCTTACTCTTACGCCCAGACGATTACGGCCCGTCATAAACACGACGATCCCCCGCTGGTGATAAATCCCGCTGCGCGCCATTGAGCGAATATACCGTAGTTGTCGTCACCTTCTCCTCTACCCGCGAGAAAACGAGAGTTTTTGCGACGATATTTCGGGGCTGAATAATTCGCGCGGATGTTTAAGCATGCAAAGCTAATTTAGCGACCGCAGAATAATGATGACGCTTGATAGCATTTCGTCACGTGGGAACGTGTCGGTTTTCAATTCTTGGAAAGTATAGACAAATATTATTTTGGAAATATTCGGAACGTGCGGATTTCAAATACTCGGAAAGTTGTATTCGTTTCTCTTTGTCCTTTTAACACTTCAAAAGACCATATTTTATCGCAAAAATTCAAAAAGCAAGTTCCACTTAAAATATTAATAACGAACATTGTAACATCAATGATAATCTAAAGCTTGCGTTTATTTTGCACATAACTATGTTATATACAAAGTAATACAAAGCTCGTTCTATGTCATTATTTTTACAACGTCACGCGGCGATGGCGACAGCAAACTGCAGCCGAAGCATCGCTACCACTACAACAACGAAGAAGAAAAGTAAAAGAACACAGCAAATGGACTCTCAAATTTGAATTGTAAAGCCACTTGACGAACGCAGTTTTATGAAAAATCTGCCTCTGTTCCGGTAGCCGACCTCTCGAACGTCTCCTTCTTTTCTCACTATATATACCATACGCAAACACACACACACACACACACACACACCTATAGATGTGTATATATACATACAGAAGATCCTCCGTGACATTTCACCATTAAGTCAAGAGAGGGAGTGAGCACACAAAGACCATTAAGAAAGAACCTGTTTCTTGTCAAAGTCGAGTGCCGAGAATTAGCTGACTCGAGTCGTCGTCGTCGTGCCAGCACAAACACGTGCAATGTAGTACCGAGAGTAATTGCATATGCATATATATGCGTGTAGCTTTTTTGTTGCGGCCCGTGTGTGTGTGTGTGTGTGTGTGTGCGTGTGTGTGTATATATATCTCTACACGTGTATACACCCGTAAAGGAATAGACGAGCAAATGAACGTATATATAGGCTGTGTACTACAGCGCGGCGTTATTATATGCGCTCGTACACGTCGACGTTGTCAGCGGCTTGATGCGCCGCGTGGAGAAACAGAAGTGGCACACATGAGTGAATGGGATCGTGGAGAAGGCTGAAATTAAATTTTCGACCGTGAGGTTTGCTTGGTAATGATGAGGTGAAGGAAATGAATTTCTTTTAGGGGGTCTGCTTAATAGAATTAAAATTGTCAGATAGATGTAGTGTTTGCATATAGTAGTGGTTCATTAAAAATTTAAGGCGGTCTTACACTTATAGGCCGCTGAGGCCAAAATCAGCTGAAAATATGAATTAAAATATAATTATCAAAAATAAAATATTATATATTATAAATATAACTAATTTTTAACAAAATAAGCCAACGTAGTGGTCCTTTGATACTTTTCATCCCGAGATATAGTCTTTTTTTAAAGAAACTTCTGCGTAACTTTTTTTGGAGATCGGTTGATGGATTTTGAAGTGCAAATTATTTGTAATACACTCACCTATGGTACGGAACTCTGGATTTTGATAAGTTTTTCATTAAGTATGTTTTTTATTTAAAAAACCATAAAAATTGAAAAAATTAAGAACAAAAAATAGTTTTTTATATAAAAAACATAATTACTGACAAAATTTTTAAATTCCAGAGCTTTGTACCCCAAGTAATTTTCACTTCACCCCATCAAAATCCATCAACCGGTCTCCAAAAAAAGTTACACAGAAGTTTTTTTTAAGAAGGACTATATTTCGGGATAAAAAGGATCAAAGGACCTCTACGTTGGTTTATTTTGTTAAAAATGAGTTATATTTATAGTATATAATATTTTATTATTGATAATTATATTTTAACTCATTTTTTCAGGCGATTTTGGCCTTAGAGACCTATATAGGTGTAAGACCGTTTGAGCTGGGTAACATATCTCTTTGAGGTTGGAAAAATCGCATACGTGAATACTTTTTAAGGCAGTTTTATACCCAAAAATTGTCAAAACTCTAATTTTTTATTGAATTTTTTAATTAGATATGTTATTTTAAAACCAACAAAATAGTCTTGATCAAAAATAAAAAAAAATTAGAGATGATATGACGATTCAGTCGAAAGGACTTGATATCTTTAAAATGACGAAAAACTTGATTTTCTTTCTCTTTTTTTCATAACGAAAAAATTTTCGTAAATATGTCTCAAAATATAAAAAAAAAATTATAAGAATTACAAAAATTATTAAGTTTGAGTTCGGGATTATGTATAAAAATATAATGAACTATATTATGGAATTTAAAATTCAATGTAATTGTCTTTTACAATTTTACATATCTGTTTTCGTAAATTGATATGATGATCGAAAATTTGACAAAAATTTAAGATACTAATACTCCCCTTGATACTCCTTCTTTTACCTATGTAACTTCTGCTAACAAATATAAACACAGTTGCACAGCAGCACAGCTGGCAGCTCACATAATCAAAGATCATAATCATGTCATTTCAACAATTTGTTTTCTTAGATTTTGATTATTTCAGAGATTGTTTTCTTAAATTCTGATTATTTGTCTAAGAGAATTAATTTAGGAGTGTAAATTAAACGTATCATAGTGAAGGTATATCTGAAAAGATTTTAAAGTATAATATTATAATATTATTATTTTAGATTTCAAATCTAATTACAGTTGAAGACAGAAACACTTCATTCAATTAAATATAGATATTCTGACCAAAAATGTGCATCATCAAGATTTAAGTAAGGGTGTGAAAGAAGAAACAGTAATAATACTTAATACGATAGAAGTAAAAATATGTCTATCTTTATGAAAAAGATAAGAGTAAAATGATTGAATTCAA
>JAYJLV010031743.1:0-28624 GCA_036873485.1 Torymus texanus | reverse complement strand
CTGTTGTAAACATGTTATTATAAACATGTTATTGTAAACATAACCTCAACGGCAAAGTAACGATCGTTATACATCTAAAATAATAATATTTAATGTAGTATTAGATATTATACATTACATTCTATTATTATATCTAACATAAGTAATATTTAACGTATGCGTCAATTGCGTATGTAATCAAAAAAAATTTGCTCGAGCTACGCTCACTCTGCCGCTCGCTTTACCGCTCTCGCTTTTGCTCCCGCTCTTGCTCGCTTTCGTCCCGCTCTTCGGCTCTTGCTTGCTTTCGTCCCGCTCCGCTAGCTTCCGCTCCCGCGACTGCAGATAGCGCGCGTATGCATTCACCGATGCAGGAATCTTAAGCTTTCCGCATCGAAATCGATGCGGGAAACACGTACTTTCGACCAACGTATAAAGAAATAGTATATTACACAACAAGGGAGGTAAAGAGTTGGCTAGTCCAGAGCACGTGTAAATTGTCACCCGAGCCGAAAGCGAAGTAAATTCTGAGATTTTCAGCAGTTCTTATAGAATTTCATGTTCAATATGAAATATTATGTCTTCAATCGTAAAAATATCTATTTATAATCGGACAATTCCTTAATTTATCACTCACTGGTACATTGGCCCTATGATTTTAAAATTTAACAATATCTTGTGGAATATGCCAAAGAAACAAATTACAGAATTTTGTGAAGTCCCAAGTTCTCTTATGTTGATAATGCGATCAAAAGCTTTTGAAATTTAATTTTTTTTGTCCATAATATAATTTTAATCGTTAAACATATTTATTGTATGTTCATGGTTTAATTGTTATCCATTGTTTTCGTTTATTCAACAATAAAATTATTTTATAAATTACTTTATTAACTTTATGTACCATCAATAGTTTAATTCATTTTTAAATGTTATATAGAAATATTGGTATTAAAAAACATAAAAAAATGTTTACAGAATGTAACTTGAGGTAATTTTTTGTATGTTTTTGCAAACATATTTAAAAAAAATCTGTTAAAAAGGCATTGAAATATGGTATACATCTTCTATACGAAGAAAAAATCTAGGACGAGCTAGTTAAATTAACTAAAAAGCAAAATTAATGAAAATGTAAGGGATACATTTAAATGTAATCTATGAGAAAAAAATTTTAGTCACTTAAAAATTATACATATTAGCCTTGCTAAAGAGCTAAATAAAAAAACTTGTGCCTTTACGCTTGTAGCTAATAATACATTTACTTTTAATTCTATTGTAAAAAATTGGAAAATTTTCGAAATATTTTGAAATAATTTATAAGCCATATTTTTCAGAGTTTTTAGATACTAAGTGTAATTAAGAGGGTGTCATACCTATCGAGTGTGACACCCCCTTAATTCTGTCTATAAAGCGAATTATCTCGAATCACCCTAATAATATTGTAATTTAACATTCATATGAGTTTCAATAGTTTCTATAACATGCGGAAAGACAAAATTTTATACTTGACTCTACTAAATAATAAAATACCGGGTTTTTCTCCTTAGTTGAAAGGTTTCGTAGATATGATACAAATTTAGAAACAAAATTATTTATCGATAAATATGTATAAACATTATATTCTTTGGCTTTAAAATCTTGAAAGAACTAATTTGCTTTCAAAATACTTGATGAAACTATACTGATGTTATACCAACTGGGTTCAAAGCCAGAATGAAAAAATTTTTCAGATATTAGTAACATAGTTTTCATGTAGATGTCAGCAGTGGTATCAAAAATAAGAAGTTCGGTCCTTCCCCAGTTTCTTACACCTGAATTTATGTCAGTACAATTCTTATATCTTCATTTTCGAAAAAACAATTACTTCTCTAAGACATCGAAATCAATTTTCATCAAAATTTATTATGTACTCCTACTAGAGTCATTCATAATAGATTACCGAACGAATAGACGGACGGTTAAGTAGATTCGAAATTGCAAGTAGCAATTTTCTGTTAAAATTATGGATAGTTTTGTGTTTAAAAATGTTCAATCTTTAAAAATTACCTGTAGTTTCATAATTATAAAAAAAAATTTATAACTTTGAAAAAATCAATAATTACATAACAAAATCATAAGAAATTGCTAAAATCGCTGAAAATATCAATGGATGGACGATAATATCAGTAGATGAAGTGTATGTTGTTTAGAAAAAAGCTAATGAATAATTATTATTCTGCTGTAAAGCCGTTCATTTTTTAAATGTACTGGCATAAATTGTAGCTTTCCATTTTAAGTTCTTTGTTTCACTTCTCTCGATAAAAGCGCTACATTAAATAAATTTACAGTAAATAAATTCTGGAATCACTCCTTAATTATAAATAGACTTGTGAAATTTTGCAAACATAATAAATCATATTTGTTTACTTAAAAAATGACAGGCTAAAGTAAAGATTCGTTCATACCAGTAAATCGAATTTAAGCACCATCATGTTAATAGATACAACGCCAGTGTTACTATATGCATAACTAACTGACATTTACTCGTTAAATTTACAAAAAATAACTCTCATTATGCTTTGCTTAGGATCAAAGTATTTCACAATAATAATAAAAAATTAATCAATACTCACACTATAAAGTTAATTAGAAAATTAAGATTAAAGTGTAAATTGCCTATCGACCAGACCTCGTATATCTATTAATACGGTTACCCTAAAGTTCCCCACTAAGAGACCCAACCATTAATGCACAATCCGCCCACACATACATACACACACATTGAATCAACTCTTCAAACTATTTCTTATCAGCGTTCGCCGCTTCAGCCTGGAGTCTGACCTTGCAGTGGGTGTAATGAATCTTGAGATAATCGGTGCGCTTGCATCGAAACGAGCAGTACACACAACCGAATCGGGGAAACTTGCCACATTCGTACTTCACGTGTCGTCGGAGTGTACATCGTTGTCTGTACGAGCGGCCGCAACGCTCGCAGACATGGAATTGATGAGCATTGCCCTTTCTCAGCTTTTCGTCGTTGCTATAATAGGGCGTAGACGGAATGGCGAAAGGATCTTGCTCCTCGAGGTAATTCAATGTCTCGGGATCTGCAATGCCAGGGTTCAAGGGGGTTATTAAGATGATCAGAGTGGCTCTTGGATATGATGTGGTTGTTAATGTATAGAGAGGGTGGGGAATGTGTGTAATGATGTATATTGATGTGTTTGACAGTGTAGACGTATGAGTGTAGAAAATGTTGATTCCGTCAAAAGTTCCGTGAGCTTGATGTTGAGCTTAAAGTTAACGAAAAATGGTGAACAAAGGGTCAACAATTGAATTCGTACATGTTTACAGTATTCAGTGAATTTTAAGTTTAACTTCAAGCTCACGTAAGTTTAAAGGAATCAACATTTTCTAATTCTGAAAAAAGATTTGGAAAACTCTTACTCTTTAGTTTCGTTTTGTTTTTCTTAAATTTCATATTCAGATGTTTTTGGTGGAATGATTTAGAACTAAACTAGGTAATTAGTTGCTCCAAAAAAAGTATACCATTTGATGGACTTTCTTTAAATGTGGATTTCTCTTATATCTGCTGGAAAAACGAGAAAACCCAAATGGCATAGGTATGCTCGAAAAGAAGTTTCCAAATAAATTTGTTGGATTTCGATGAATTTGTACATATGTATGTGTGTTTTTCGAATATTACATGACTCTCAACGGAATGGATGGAATGGAAAGGGTGGCAAACGTCATTGTCTTTGGGAAAATGCGTATTGGAGTGTTAAAACATCGGACTTAGAATATTTTGCTCTGATTAGTTAAATCCTTTTGCGAGTGGTGAATGAGTAACAGTTACTTCATTGTTGTATTAGAAATCTGTCATGTTTCCAAATTAGTTGAAAAAATAAGTTATATTATATTAAACCTTTATAAATTATAAATATTCTTGAGAAATCAATTATTGTCAAGGCTAACAAGGGTAATATAATAGATTTTTTCACGTTTCAATTGATTATTTTTATTTTCCTATAGAGTTTATCAATGTAAAGTTAATGCAAAATTTTAAATATCGGTACGTTTGTTTTTGTTTCTTACAGTTGATATTTTTTTGCTATATCATCCTGTTGGCATTTTCTTCAATGAGATCATAATTAATAAGATAAAATACATATGGTTTTTTATTGTCTTGTCAATTTTCATATGTATGGTTCTTGGGCAGTGGAAAGGCATATTTAGTGTAATTAATTCCAATTATAATAACCATGTCTATGCAATCCGTGTAAATGGTCTGCAATGAAAGAAACCTAAAAAGTGAAATGAAAGTTAATAAAACCGTGAGAAAAGGAAATGAATTGTTCTGTTATTATATCATTTTTATTAACACATTTATCTATTATAATTGCATATAAATACCTTAATTAGAACAACAAGAACGTCTTTTATTTCACTCTCGAACTTCAACGTAAAATTGTCCACGTAATTTATTAAAAAAATTTCCTTATTACTATAAGGACGACGAGAAAGATTTAGTGATTAGATTCTTATATATATATACTGGACTATAGATGTGAATAATGCTATTGCCAAGATTTCCTTGCCCATACGTACTAGTCACGAGGATGGCCTCACACTTGTTAGAACGAGTGCTAGTTGTTTGTTATTCGTCTGCATTGTCCTAAAAACCATAAAAAAAATAAAAAATTAGATTATAAAATAATGCATAAAATTACCTAATATCTATTCATGCCTGAATTGAAGACGTTTCGTAAAACTGCTGCTCCATATATTCCACAATTGCAATATTTCGATAAAAAAATACAATAAGACATTTACAATATTCGAAGAAAGTCTAGTTAGGTATTTACTTCTACTGTTGAGTGTAATGCGGGATTTTATATACATTCGTTATTTCTGTCAGAATTTTCAAACCTTAGATAGAAGAAAACTAATTCTTTTTAATAAGTTTTTCACATAATTGTGATACTGTTGATTAAAATATTAAGTGTTTGAAGAGGAGACGTTATAGGATGAGGATAACGGTGGTTAGGGGATAAAACTGAAAATTATTAACTTCACTTATATTTATTAAAGCTACTTTACAAGCTTATATTAATAATATATTCTTTACTCCGAAAAGTTTCATATGAAATTTCTTTTCTTAATACACTATGAACAAATCGTCTTTTTGCCTCTTAAATAACAAAAAGACGTCATAATAGAAAATAATTTTCGTATCTGAATTTGATATCGTATCTGAATGCTATTTAAATTTTGATAAATATTACGTTTAAATACTTCACTATTGTGGAGTCATTATCAGTAGATCTGAAGCATCTATACATTGATACAAGTACAATATAAATATTTACGACAAAACATTTTCCTTCTAACAATAGATTATTCACAAAAATTTTATATACCAACGGAATTCGGACTTCGATATCAAGTTTATCTAATATAAAAAAAAAGAAACGTAAATTTGAAAAAACTAAAATCTTTTACTTTTTTCGCGATTTAGCGACCATGGCTTTGACCTTGTTGTTATTTGGCTGAGGCTGGATTATACCGTCATTGGGCCGTGATGCCTCAACGTAGCCGACGAGGTTACCCGGATGTTTAGAGCGCACGTGGCTATAGACGTTGGTGGTACGCTTGGTGACGTAGCGACAGTAGGGACACTTAAAGCGCGGTTCTTGGAGGCACGACCAGCGCAAATGCTGGCGCAGATTGTAGCGTTGTTTATAAGCCCTCGGACAGTTGGGACAGGCATATACACGATTTAGCGAGGATCCTCTACTGCGTTTCGGTATGCGTCCAGTTGTCGGCAGAGCCAGAGGATCAGTCGAGGGATCCTGAACCAATAGATCTGGAAATCGACGTGCATAAAGGAGAATTAGCAAGAGGAATGTGTATAGCAGTTGAGTTTTTGTGACTATGGTTATCAGTGATTTATAAAGGGATGGTGAATGCGGTGCTGCAAAAATCAAGAGTATTGTCGATGGCTAAAAGAAGCTCAGAGAGGTAAGATTGGTTTCGATGCGACATGGTAGAGTGAAATTGAAGGAAACAAAAATTGAAGCAATGTTGGTTTATTTGTTCCACAGGAAAAACAATTCAAATGCAATGTAGTTTATTTATTTTACAATCTTATTCGTAATAATTTGCAAAGTTTCTATCAGTATATATGATAATTCTGTACATAATACTTATCAACGTCTTTGACTTCGTTAGATATATGAATATCAAATCTTAGATTTCAGGTTCCGAGGGCACTCAAAGTACAACCAAATGTACTCTTCTAAAACTTATTCACCTTTACATCGAATTACCCGAAATCCATTGAAATTTCTGATTAACATGCAATCAAATATATAATTACAATTTTTAAAAATCAGCAATTTCGTTTCTTTACATCACAATCGAAACATTAAAAAACCGCTGGTGTCAGACCTAAAAGTCCGAGGTATGTAAGTTCAGGTAGTAGACGTCAGCGTTGGGATGACGACTGCGCACGTGGCGCAACACGTGGGACGAGTGCTTGCTACGGTAGTGACAATACGGACACTGCATGCTGGGCTCGCGACCGCACACGTGCTTCAGATGATGCAGTAGATCGTACTTGCGTGAGAACTTGGAAGGACATTGAAGGCAAGGGTACCTGCCTGGGCTCACCAAGCACTTGCTAGCCAGCCCTGAAGGCTCGATCATGAAGTCGAACTTTTCTGAAAGAGGATTGTATTTTAGATAGTTGTTTTTTTCTTTTAATTCGACGAATGTGAGGTTAGATTCAGCGTATGAAAATGCCGTGAGTTTTTGTATTTATCGAGACGTAGATGAATGATCGTTGTAAACGTCACAAAATGGCTTTTAAGTACATGCGTTTAGAAGGTGTTTCGTTGTATATGTTGTTGTTATATATAGATGTATTGTCTGATTGAAAGATTGATTTTTATATGAAAATGATACGTATTAGCATTGAAACGGGAAAACATCCGGACAATTAGAAGAATATTCGAATGGCGAAATTTCGGATCTATAGGGTTAAAATTCACCTTAATGCATATCACAAATTACATCGTAAATTCACATTTATTTCTCTTATTATACATAAAAACAAAATGTACATTGTCCTCCTTATACCTATAAGTTTTACCACCTATGCTTCTCAACTCTCTGTTGCTGCTGCTGTTGCTCTTGCTGCTGAGGCTCGTCCTGGAGCTCGAGTTCGACGTAACAGGGCTGAGCACCGGGATGTCGTCCGCGCACGTGACGCAGTGCGTGTGACGATTGCTTGCTGCGGTAAGGACAGTAAGGACACTGGAAGCGCGGCGCACGGCCGCACTCGTAGCGAAGATGGCGTGTTAGGGTCTTGTGGCAGGAGAAGCGAGACGGGCAGCGCGGACAGGCGAAAGCACCGTGCGATGGCCAGGATCGGCGTGGACGGCGACCTGGAAAATGGAAGACAATTGTCACCTCATATATGTGTCTGCTTATAGCGGAACTGGGTAGTTGATCGATGGGTTGATGATTAAGAGAAAGAGAGAAAGTGAAAGTGAAAGCAGAGAAGAGCGATTTACTCGTTCGGAGCGAGTGCAAAGCGAGTGAGGTTGTCGTGTGAAATATCGTGTAATGTAGAGTAATTCCTTTATTTAATTTGTTGAAATAACGAAATCTTTATGATTTACAATTTCAATGTACGTAGGTTATGTTATTTTATTGGCTAGTTATTTTGGATGTAATTTTTTATGCATTCCCATGGTTCCGCGTGATTTTACTGCTGGTAATAATTTTGTTTAAGCTTTTATGATTCTTGTCAATTCAAAACTTTCAGAGGTTGTACGAAAATATCTGGTGGTAATGTTTGTTTTTAATTTTACGGTTTTGTTTTTCTTCACTTTCGATCAGTCTATATACTTATAGTGGTTCGAGGATTCGTCTAAAATCATGATAATTTATTAGAAATAATTTTTAGTAATTCATATCTACTAAAAATAATTATTTAATATCTTAAGGAAAAATATAGGAAAATGTAACACGTTGAATTAAAAAAAATAATTTGTACATTTATTCAAGTAATAATAGATAACAAAGATTCACTTTTATTCACTTATATTCACTTTCAGAATAATAATGACAGATTAATACTTAACATTATTTTTAGTGAATTACTCAGTCTTTAAGATTAGCAAAATCAAGAGTAATAAATACATATATTTATATAGTTAGTTAATAATTTCATAAACTCAGAATAGATTGAACATTATGAAAATAATTAAAGTATAGAAATACAACGTAAAGATATTTTAGATATTTAAGATAGTCATGCTGATAAAGATGGATTTGAAATTTTATTTGATATTTATAACGTTTAAGTATCTTAACAATTATATTATAACTTCAAATTGCCATTCTTAGGTTTGCACTTAATCATTGACCTATAATATATTCATGAGAACTCTCTCATTTTTTTATGAAAAAAAGTAATCTAGTCGAATACAAATATTTATATTAGAAGAGGACGAAAAGTCTTTCAAAATGTATCGTTCATAATTCAAGACGATATCATTTTATTCTCAATTTCTTGATATAAGAACATTGTTTGGTTCCTGTTATTTTAGATTAAGTAGCGCGTGTCGTGCTACGATGGCAAGATATGGAACCGAAGCCTGAGTACCAACTGTGCTATTTATATTTTGATTTCGGTGTTTCTAACCTCGTCCAATCTTTTCTTTTGCCTTATAATTTATTTTTCTTTCTATTCTCCACATTTTTATATCATTAATGATTTAGTATAGATTAACATTTAAAATTATACCAAATGTATTGATTAAATAATAAAGTAAACAATCTAGTATCATTTAGTAATAATCTCTTTGTTTCGTATCAATGAACACATATCATGCCTTTCTTAGTTCTTAGAATAATTTCGGTACTTGGTATCCTGCGAGTTCTTTAAATTCAACTCACAGAATCAATGATATGATTAACAATGAACCGAAATTGCTTATACGATAAAACGTCTCATTTATTATTTAATTAATCTAGATTTGAATACAAATTAATTAACGGGCAATGTGTATGTTCACAAATATAAAACAATTCAACAGTAATTACTATTTTAAAAATTGTTTCTATTACTATTTGTTAGATAAAAATAATTCACGCTACATTAGTTTAAATTATCTAAGATAATAGTACCATTCATGTTATATCACCCTTGTTCTTTACATTGTGAAAAAAATTTTATTCTTTCCTGTATACGAAACATAAAGTTTCGGGCGACTCATTCAAGCTTCGCAAACAAATTTATCGTTATCTTTTTAACGAAGTTGTAGTTTCCGTCGCCTTCTTCATTCGTCGCTACTACCCTTCGACACTTTGGCATCTCTTTTCGTGACGACCTTGAAAACAATAGTCTCGACTTTGGGCTGTGGCTCAATAATCTCATCAGGCCGCTCGATGTGACAGTAACCGACTCGCTTGCCTGAATGCTTAGTTCTCACGTGACCATAGATTGTGTAGTTCCGCCACGTGTGATATTCGCAATAAGGACACTTGAAGCATGGTTCCTTCTTACAGACAAACTTGAGATGCTCGTGGAGCTTACTGAGGCGATGGTACTTGCGCGAGCAATTTGGACAGGGGTAGATGCGGTCATCGCGACGTTTTGGCTTTGGCCGGGTGTAGGGCTTGATGATGACGCCAGGTGGCAAGGCTAAAGGATCATCCGGTGTTACATCCTCGGTCTCGCTTCCCTCGTCGTTATCGTTCGGCTCTATGAACACAAAAGAGAGACAGGTTGTGGGGTTAGTTGAAGGCTCGAGGGTTGGGTTCGTGGTACATAGGAGTCAAGAAGAGGAGATAAAGTATATAAATGTTAGAAGAGTGTAGTATTGGGATATTTTTAGTGAAAACTTTGTTAAACAAATTTTAAAATGACATAGAAAGAAATTTCCGAAAAGCCAAAATGGTTTTCATGCAGTAACTAAAATTTGTAAGATTCTTAATTCTACGGATGAGTGTCTTCCTATTTTCATGTTGGTTGTAGCTAGGTACGAGACGAACAGACTTATATTTCTTGAGTAAGTGAGTTGATGGCAATGTGAGTATCGCGAGAAGGAGTTGCGTGAGCGCGCCAATCAGAAGGGTTTGAGACCGCAAGCAGAGAGCGGCATTGGAGGGATGTAAGTAAGCGATTAACGCGACGTGGGTTAAAATGGCTTTTTCCCGGAATTGGCAACGTGTCGGTAGAACTGCGAGACGATAAGGGGCCGTTTGGACGAATATGTCGTGCGACGTGATTGTAATACGTGGTGTTTATTTTTTATCTGATTATGTATTAAGTGAATATACTGGACATCCTCATTCTTTTTTATTTGAATCACCCGACCCGCGTATAACGAATGCTGACGTTGGTTGGTGCATCTTTTGGTTTATAATAAATTGTTCATTTATTGGTACTTCAGAAAAATACAGACGGATATTTTTTATTTATTTAATTATTTTAAAAACATTGTATAATTTTATTCAGTTTGAGCATTTTAATTTTTTCTTATTATTAACATTAATTTATTTCTTATAAAAATAATCATACATTGAAAAAATAACCAGACATTTTTAGTCATCGGTATTTGCCAAGCATTACAAAATTCTTCTTACGGTTTACTTATTAAATTTTTTTATTTAAAAATCATCAACAATTTATGAAATTGTTGACGTAGTTGTACGTCATTAATAATTGTTCGTTTATTATGTCATTTTTCTGTTAACAATATATAAAATTGCCGGTATAATAAAAATAAGTTTGATCAATCAAAGACGTCGCAAACATAATAATAAAGTTAAAAAATCATTATTGCATCTAGTGGCAAATTTTGGGGTTGCCGTATAAATCGACAATAAGCTTGAGTGACTCTTCATGTACGATTGACATGTGGTGTTCTTTAATTTTCTTCCTCCTCACGCAGAAGAATAATTGATGGGTTCTGAGGTTGTCACGGTTATTAAAATCTTCCTTCATGTAGTTCAGACACTTTAAACGTGGCACCTGCCGTCTTGGCGATTGTGCAGGTATGATTGACGCTTGAGGTTGTTGTAGTGATTCATGCGCTTGAGATGGTCCTAATGATTCATGTGTTTGAGATGCTTGAAGTATCTTGGATGGTCGTAGTGTTCGCAATGGTTCAGTTGTTTGGATTTAATTCTCCTATTGTTGTTGATTCTGGTTTCTGCTCTTGTATAAAAAATACTCCTGGCTGCACATCTCGTATAATTAATGTTTTTGGCTTCGTTTGCTGTATGTTGGTCAATAACATTTTTTGCGCAGCTAATGTCGTCTAATTGTTTATCTTTATTCGCGGTAATTCAACTACATCAGAGAATTGCAGTTGCTGAAGTACTGGAGAGGCTTGCGGTTGGATATTCTTTGAGTTTTCTGCAACAAATTACTTTTAAATGTGTAGTATATTTTTTCACAACGTTTTTTACATAATTTCTTTTTGTATGTGTTAAGTAAATATTTATCAATACTTCATTTCTATTGTTTAACACTCAACTGTAGACAATATGTAGACATGACACAAAGATACAAACTGATAATATGGATAACTGATAATGATAATACATTGGTCCATGATAAATTTTTTCGTCGGACAATCACTGAACTGTGTAAACAATAGTAAGTAGAAATATCTTTTTTTAATATTTTATTCTATATATTTATCAAAATAAATACAATGACTATTGAATAAAGTGTGATTTAAAATCTGTTATACGGCAAAATCTAAAAAAAAAAAAATATGTAAACGTTGTTCACAAAATACTTACTAATGTGAATTATGTATCTGTAACTTGGTGTAGAAATCGAATATAGTCCATAAAGTTGGTCAAGTCATATGCGGATTGTCCTGCAAGAAATTATTCTTTGACAATCAATTAATTATTCAATTTAATTATTACAATACAAATTGAAATATAAATAAATAGATGAGATTCAAGGATAAGGTTCATATTATTTGAAGAAATAAATCAAATATGAATTTTTATTCAATATACATTTTAAAAGGAAGTAAACAAATATAATTTTTGAAAGCATGCATTTACTTATTAATACCTAGATTATAGTATAAATTAATTAAAAATAATCGCTCTCGTAACATCAATAATCTTTAAAACGCTATTTTCACTTAAAAATCGTTTGAGCCACGCATATAACGCAAATTAAGAATCGCTAAAATTTTAAATTACAATTTTGTATAACATAAATTACAATTCCAAACAAAGAGTTAAAAACATAAAAGAAAATTCGTTCTCATGTCGCTGGGGCTTTTCCAATCTCCAAAATTCCACATCAGAATCTTACTAAGTGTTCGTATCAATTTCTTTTTCTTTCCATTCAATCGCGGCTAGTGGCTGTCTCAAATACCCTTCGTCAAGCCAATCATATATATATCGTTCCTCATTAGGATGCATGATGTCTACGTGGAAGAAAGCCTCGTGTTTCGATTTCTTTTTATCTTCGCAGTGTGGGCACTGGAATCTATCAATTTCCGTGCATTGGTAAAGAAGATGATGGTCCATTATCTTTTCGCTCCTGCATGGTTCACAACAGAATGGACATTCGTATATAACCGTTACACCTGGTGCCGGTGTGTATTCATTGCTAGGTAAGAACGGCTCTAGTTCATACTCCTCTGTAGTTTTCTGTTCCTGCTGTTCTTGTGATAAATCCTTTGAAGATGTTCTGGAACGTCGCGATGATCGCCTGTGACGTCGTGGTGAACCAGCGCTCGAACCTCCGGGTGATCGTGTTGGAGTTCCTGATGGTGACGTTCTTGGAGTTATTCGTAGTCTCTTAGTTGGCGAAACTTTCGCTGTTATTGTTGAGGTTAGCGTTGTTGTGCTGTACTGCGATGTAGATACGACTGTCCTTACCGTTGACGTACTTTTTCTCGACGTGAGTTTTTTCACCGGCATTTTTATCGGTATGTGGTGCACTAGGGAAACCCGAAGTTCCGGGAATAGTGTCGCTGGACCTATAGGTAGTGGTCTCTTGAATGCCGATTTTTTTGAAGCTTCTTTAGTGTCCGTTATCTCCATTTCAGGAAGATTTCGTATTTTCGCTAACGCTTCCTTGGTACTCATATATTTTCCTGAAAACAAATTATTTCCAAATGAGTGAATTGCATAGGTATATGTTGGCATTCGATTAAGTCGCGGTTATATTGTTTACTTGATGATTCTGGGTAGAACAGCACAAAACAAGAAAATTTGATACACATGTTTTCTGACAAGTTAATTATCAACAAATATTAACGTTACATGGGATCACTATAATACTGTGAGATTTGGAAGGATTACCGACAATATAGATAAAAGTATATTTTATAAATAAAAGGTTTTGATGCTACAGGTACATGTTTAATCATAACAAATAAATTATCTTGCTAACAGCTTTTATTTTATAATCGTTTTACAAAAGCTGAAAAAATAAAAGCAATTATTTCTTTTTACACAATAAAATTATAACAAAAATTTATATCCACACATTATATAATATATATATAATTGCTCATCCGATGGTTTATTTCACAATAGGAAATTTTTCACAAAGCATTTTTCTTTAAACAACCTGTAATATAGTTGGTAAAAAAATATAATCAAACTATCAATAGATTCGAACATTGCTTAGAGAAATAATTTTATGTACACAAATTTGTAAATAAAGTTTTGGTGCGATATTTTAGCAACGCAGTACTTAGTATACAGCTTCATTTGGAATGCGTTTACATTTTATAAAATTTAACGAATTAGTAGAGCTATTTAATTGACTTAAATAGAATGTGAATAGTTACAAATATTGTAAACTCATCTTAAAGCTATTAGTTTCGAAAAATTTCGTAATAAATAAAATTTTTACAATTGCACATATTTCACAATATTATAAGTAAATAATAGATACATGATTCTATTTTTACACTATGGTTCTGTAATTTAGAAAAAAATAATAAAATGGTATACACTTTCCTGTACCAGCTCGCGATGACTTTTTTATATGTATGTATGTCTGCCAATTTTAAAAAGTAAAAATAGCTGGTTACCTTTAACAACACATGATTTTTTTCATTTCTTATAAATACTACTTATTGCAAATTAAAATGTATTGCCACTACTAAGTTAAACTTAAAATAATCAAATTCAAATAAAATATAAAAGTACCTTGGTTAGCTTATACAGTTGTAGAAAGATTAAGCTGAAATATTATATATTATCAGAACACTTCTCATTTTGAATGCAAACGTAAACAAACTCATTTATATTTGTTTTTCTCAAATGGTACCTTCAATGTTTTGATGATGCCTAATATACCAACAAATTATTGTGTGTATACAATTTTAGAAGAGTAAATATTATTTTAAATAATGAATATCTTTCAGTTATAGTGGTAATTTGGAGTTCTAACTAGAAATATATATATTCTTATAAAAAAAGTGATGGATAAAATATGTCATCACAATAAGACTGTTTTGATTGGTTGTCGCTGATTCATGTCATTGGTCTATGTAGAATAGGGGCTAAAATCGAATATGTTTGAATTTTCAAAATTGAATTCTTGAGTCAAGTATTTAAAATAAAATAATCAAAATAGCATAAGAAAAATTTCATTATTGTATTTATCAAAATTACGTCATTATCGTATAATTTAAACTCATTGTAACAAAAAATAAATTGAAACTACCATGATCATAATCATAACGTCCAAAAAATTAGTAAATAAAGAAATATCACGCGCGAAGCGCGTTTAATGTAGCTAGTATAAATAAAAAAAACAATAATCTGTTTTTATGTGTTATGAAACTAATTTAAGAATAATATGATGACTTTTACTTAAATTAATGGTCGATCAGTATTTATACACAAGTATGTAATCTTTGATGATTAAAAATCGCGTTAGTCATTCTGGACGGCACAATCCAGTTACAGAACGTTTATATTAATGAAATACAAAAAAAAACACGCACACCTTATTTTCGTTGAAACAATATTTTCGCATACATTCCCTGGTAACGTCCAACGTCTAACAGAAAATAAGAAATCTGACCAAATCAAACGCAGCTCCTTCGATACGAAACAGCTTCGTGCTTGTAAACGTTAAGGTCGATATAGTAAAGCTGCTCCTTCGGATGTCTGCCACGCACATGGCGCAGCGCATGGGATGTCCTCTTGGTACGGTATTGGCAGTATGGACAACTGAAGCTCGGTTCACGGCCACACTCGTAGCGCAAGTGGCGTACCAGCGAGCCTTTCGTTGAGAATTTCGATGGACAGCTTGAGCAGGGAAATCGAGCTGAAACAGTAAACAGTACAAAGATTGTTTGAGAATGAGTGGCGGATAATTATTGTGGGAATGCGTGCGTGTAGATTGCCTAATGATTTGGTGAATTCGTATTGGATAGAAGCAAATTTAGAAGTGAGGTATAAATGATGCGAGTGTTCCTACTTTGGATATGTAGGAGGCACTGATTTTAACAAGAGATTAAGGATGGATATACATGGTACAAATTGACTTTACGATGATATTTATTGAGTGTAAATGTACAATTTTGCTTAATTTTACGTATCATGTAGTTTTACATAGTTTTCAAATGTATCTTAGAATAAATCGACTTCAAATGAAAGCTTAGCGTACGAATCCGAATTGCTTATTAGAATTAAAAGTATATATCATGACGAAAAATCATCCTTTCATAATGTTATCATCGATAAACATTATTTATCATTTAACATATCTATAACGTTGCTGACTATAGCAACTTCAAATTGCTACAAGTTAATAGATCTGCGCTGGCTATTTTTACACGTGTATAATAAACAGTCTTTTTACCCCGCAACATTTTTATATGTCGTTCTAATTTGTTTTCTCTTCAATAACGTTCTAAAATCATGGTCATATATGTACACTTAATGTTAAATAACTGACGTCGCGTGTCTTCTAACTATAAATAACAAGAATTTAGACTATAGTCCATCTCGACGACGACACATCCTGACAAGTCACACTCTAATCGGCGTCCTGCACGTCAACGCAATAGACATCCGCACCCTTGTGCATCTGCCGCACATGGTTGTAGGTGGCGTAGCGGTACTTGGACTTATGATGGCAGTATGGACATTGGAACCTCGGCCGCTGGTAGCAGGCGTACTTGAGATGCTGCTGAAGACCACGCTGATAGGAGAAGCTGCTCGGACACCTGGGACAACGGTAACGCCGACTGGTGGGTGACAACTCGGCACGGTATCTGGTCTGGCGGTCACGACGTTCGCTTGGACGGCCACGGAACGGCTTGCGCTCGTGGGCACCACCAGCTGCCAGGATGTCCTCGATCTCCACCACGCGTAGCCGACTCGTCAGGTCCTCTGGAAGAGGAAGAGAGAGAGAAAAAGAGAAAGAACGATTAGTGTCTGGGTTTAAGTGTGTGCTGGAAGGAAACTTGGTTTACGTGGTTTATTAGGTTTTCTCGTAGGTCATGAAAGGCGTGTGGTGCAAAATTGAAAGCAACTTACTTGTCATTTAATTCGTAAGTGGGTTAACGGTGGATATGTGGGTCAAGTTTCGTTTGTAGGGTGACGAAAAAACAAGATTAACTTATGCGAAGGTTATTTTAATCATCTTTATCTATACTCTTATTATATTTATCTTTTATTTTTATCTATTATTCTTTATATGTACATACTTGCAATCCATTCAAATATAAAGGATGTGTAAGTCTTGAAGTTTATCTATTTTTAGAAGAATAAGTCATTTTAGAGTGCGAAAATTTTTATTATTATTTAATATTTATTAATTTTTGTATAATAATATCAGTTTATACAGTATTTTTAAATAACTAAACTATTTATTTATCATTAAGCCTTTTTTTGGCATATATTTGTTTATAACAATCATAAAAAATTATGGATTGACAAAAAATCCCATTCAATTTAAAGTTTATTTAAAGTAAAACCATTATCCTTGGCTGATTCTTACGAATTATAATATAAACTTAACTTAATTTGTAAAACTTAAAAATTTAAAAGAATTTTAAATATCCATACTTTGTGTTTAGAAAATAAGAAAGTATTAAAAAACAATTTTAATACATAATAAATAATCTTTCAATTGCGTAAAGTTTCTAAACTTTACATTTAGCTTATTACCAAAATTATTATGATGTAAATTAAATAATACAAGAAACTTATAATTTCTAATACTTAAATAAATGCTAATACAAGTCTACATTGGAATTATAAAAATAACTATTCTAAGTGCACCGTGTTAATTTATGTGAACAAAGATTGATCTTAAATTTATTTTTTCAACACAGCGTATCGATTTCTAGAGAAACGTAATCGGAAAACCTAAATTATATATCAGTCATTATTCAAAATCTGAGATCTTGCCGGGTTCTTCAGTATGGTCGTTTTCTCGACGTGCATTTGTGATGTGTTAGCCTGTAGCGTCGGTAAAAGAGCTTCGGACAGGTTGGACACTTGTAAGTTGGCAGTTTGCCGCACTCGAGCCTTTTGTGCCTGTTCAAGTTCTTCAGGCGCGTATAGGATCGGCCGCATTCGCATCCAAAGGTGGTGATCAACAAGGGATCACAGTCCTCCGGTAGATAACCTAAAAGAAAAATAACCTTTGTTAGTAGCGGAAATGAGGCTGTTAAGTGTATTACAGAATGGAAAGTGCATTATGTGGGTATGTGTTCTAATCTACGGATGCTGAGTATTCGATAAAAAAGTATATATATATATATATATATATATATTCTACAGGTTATAGGATTGTTTTAAGAACTGGTATGAAAAAATAGTACAAGATGTTAATTGAGGTAGTAATTTTTTATTCTATGCGTTTATTTTTCATATTAACGCATTAAAGTAAAGTTTTAATTGTTATTGTACAGTTTTTGAGAACGATACAAGTTTTCAAATTAAACATCAATTGTGGTTCATTTAAAAAATATAAATGCATACAGTGCGAAATTGTGATCTTGAAAAAACAAAATGTCGACTCTATAACGATGTTCATATGCCAAGGGCAAACGAGAACAGCAATAATAACAAAACGTTAAAAAAAATGTCACGAATGGTTTTGTGGCCATTGAGTGCCTATGAATTGCGTTGTCCCGTTGTATAGAGTCTTATTCTACCATCCTCCACTCTTCCTTCGTCTCTCTCTCCTCCTTTGTTTGTTTTTCCGCCTTTTTGCAGTAGAGTTTTACGTGTCTGCGCAAACTATCGGGTCTTGAGAACGCCTTGGCGCACTTGATGCAATAATAACGTGGCCGTGGTGAATCATCGTTGGTACTGTTCTTGGATTTTGATGAGGTCTCTATTGGTGGTAGATCGAGTTGATTGTCCCAGACTTCGGTATCGAAGGTTGGTGGTGTTGGCAGGTCGTATTCAGTGATAAGAAACGTTATTGGCTCCGACTGTGGCTGTTCCTCGTTACTCTTGACCTCGGGCGATGGTAGCCAAACACTTGTTAGCATTTTATCATCTGGAAGAATCATGGAGGTGTTGAGTTAATGTGTGTATGTTTATGTGTTGTATGGGAGTAGGAAGAGTTCATTGTTCGGGGGTATAACAAGTTGAAGATTGTCGAAAGTGCGGACGAAAAAAATACATGCATGTATAGCCAGGTTGAAAAAGTTAAGTTGGTAGTACTGATTAGAATAGAAATATGCAGTTGTTCGAAGATGATAATAGGGTTGATGACAACTATAATGCTGACAAATGATATAATAAATTAAAGAAAAAGAAATAAAGATAAAATAAAAATACAATATGGGATAACATAGAAGAAAAATTTATTTAATTTTAATTTTTTTAAGCCCAGTATATGTAAAATTCATTTTATTTATAAAAATAATCAATGGGATTTCTTGATTCTATTGAATTATCATAAAAATCAATTGTATACTATTTAAGTGAATATTTTTATTATACGAAGAAAAATATTGTAATAAAAATTACCATGTCTGATTGTATCAAAGAGATAAATGATAAAAAAATTATTATCTTATTAAATAAATATTCGAGGTAGTTTCGCGGTCCATTTTGGCACACCTCCGTGCTTAACTCTCGTAATTCAAATTCGTTAATTCATCACTGACGAAACACCGCAATGAATTCAATAGACGAAATTCAAGGGATAGTTCTGCCGTGTACAAAGTATTTGTCTCGCTCGAGGTCGACTTGCTCATGGAACCACCGCTCTCGCGGTGATGACGATTCAACGAGTGCAACTGGGTGTAGCGATACATTACATATCAAAGTCATATATATTAGTTTTCCCAGATTATTCCAGTTTATAAATATTAACGTATTAACGTAGTATAAATTATAGTTAAGTCTCATCTTCAAAACCTTTAACATTCTACTTATATAAGAAGTCAATACACCAAGAGAAAACGAAAAACGAAAACAATTGAAGAACTATACTTATTATAAAATTGTCAAAAATGCTTCTGCTCGATGATTATTTGATGGTACACGCTGAAAAATTTTTACAGTAAAAATTACTATTTTCGGTAATAATTGTAATGATAATTTCTATAGTAAATATTACAAAATGATAGCTATTTTTATTATAAATAGTAGCCATTTTCATGAAAATTTCATTCCATCCCGCGTTTAGTATAAAAATAGTAATTTTTACTACGCAATTTTTTTCTATTCCTTCTTCTTTTTTTTCTACCTTCTCATCCTGTACCCAGACTTCTTGCAGTAACGTAGCATGTGTCTGCGCAAGTTGTCAGACCTTGAGAACGCCGTGGCACATTTAATGCAGTAGTAGCGTGGCTGTGGTGAATTATTCTTGGTACTGTCGTTGACTTTTGGTGTGATGACCTTAAGTGGAAAAGCAATCTGCTCATCTGAGATTACAGTATCGAAGGTTGGTGGTATTGGCACGCCAATGAACTGCATTGGCTCAATCTGTTTCTGTTCTTCGTCAATGTCAATGTCAGATGACAATGCGATGTCTGGAAGAATCATAGATGTTTTAAGTTAGTATGGGCGTTATATGTGTGTTATATAGGGGAGATAACATTTGATTTTGTGGGTCAAATGTGAGATCTAATAGTAGGATATTTTCCAGAGTGCATAGGGGTAGAGATAATTTAGTCGGTAGTTCTGGTTCGAGAGGCTGTATAGACAGAAAGATAGATCCACGTAGAGATTGATAAAGTTTAGTTAGCGGTCCTGATTAGATAGAGTATGGAATGAATAATATACACATGCACATAGTAATTGAAATAGTTTAATTGATGGTTTTGATTAGAGTCTGGGCAGAAAAACACGTAGGCGTAGAGATTGAGAAATTTTAATTGGTGGTTCTGAGTAGAGAGACTGTGAACACATGCACGTAGAGATTAAGAAAGTTTAGTTGGTGGTGCGGACTAGAGTTTGAGATACACAAATTGAAAAAGGAAGAAAAATAAAGATTAATACGATAATATACAAGATGGAAAAAAATTTATTTGAGTATAGTACTAATAAAATTAATTTTATTTACAAAAATAATGTATCCATACTTCGTTTCATTAATTAATTACATAAAAAATTTATTTAAATCTATGTCCATTTATTATATAACCGCTCAAATTCACGGGATAATTTTGCCGTGCACAACGTACTTGTGCCGCGAGAGGTAGACCCGTCGGCGGAACCATCGCTGGCAAATGTTGCAGTTGTACCTCGGAAGCATGCCGCAACTCTCGCGTTGATGTCGATTCAGCGAGTACAGCCAGGAGTAACGCTTGCCACATCTGCTGCAGGCATAGGGATTGGCACTGTCAGTCTCGCTTGTAAGTTGGGACTGTACGCCTGAAAGTATAGCGAAAAAATCGGTTAATCAATTCATACTTTTAAGGATTACAGGGGTATAAGGTGCGGTTAGCGTGATGGAAGTTTGTGTGAACAATAATGAACTGTTGGTTTCAAAAGATGATGAGTTTATTTTTCGATTTATAAATAATTTCTTTTAATAATTTAGCTTATAGTTATATTACAGGTAAAAGATACCAGTTGCTATGTACAATTACGTTTGAACATAAGAAACTATTTACAGAGTTGTGGTAGTCGCAACTTCTATCCTCTTCTAGAAGCGTAAGTTTTAAATTCGAAACTTTTCGTGAGTATAGGCAAAAATAATTATCTTCTATGTACAATGATAACGAAACCAGTAGGGAACGCCAGTGAAATGCTTCAAGTTGTTACGCGTCCGTCAGTCCGTGGACGTTGGCCACGTGTCTGCGGTAGTTAGACTTCTGTTTGAAGGCACGTTTGCACGTGCGACAGACATAGCGCGGAAGTTGGCCGCAAACGACTCGGAGGTGGCGCTGCAGGTTATCGCGGCGTGAGTACGAGCGGCCACAGTTTCGACAGGACAGCTGGGAATCTGAAACAGAAAGAAGGGTATGTGTCAGTACAGTTGTAATTGTAACGGAAATACACGAGCGATTGTGATTGTGTGAAACTGTGTAATGTGATGTATATGCATATTTACATCCAGGGTTTACCTTTTTCAGAGTGCGACTGATTGTGTGCGTGGTTTCAGTAGATGAATGCTTCGATGTTTCGAGAAAGTTAGTTAATATGGAGTAATTTTATCAGAAGTTAAAAATGAAAGTAATTTTTTCATATGTTATATTTATTGAAATAAATGGTTTGCATATGTGACGTTGACAAACAATATAAAATATTTATTTTACAATAAGTTTTTCACAATTTTCATTTAAATAAGTAATCATATCTTAAGACGATTCTTGCAATACATACTAATTTATATTTCTTACAAATTTTTCTCCAAACATTAGAAATGAGATTTCTACATCGAATGTTTAGTTATTTCAACTACTTTAATTATATCTCCTTATTAATTATGAAAATACCTAGCAAAGTCAATTTTCGGCATTAATTGCACTGTTTACTAAGAGAACCTTAAATTTTCGTCATCACAAATAATGTTGCACCTCAAATACGGATATCTTGTGGTTTAACAAGGCTTGTATTTTTAATGAACTTTACAACTTACTTTATACAACACATTTAAGAAAAGTTTATTTTTATGTAACGACCAAAATAAACTATTTCGATTACATTTAAATCTTTTTTAATCGTTTTTCTAGGCCTAACTTGTAAGATATTAATTCTAAACATGAATGTACAATAGGAAAAAGTTTTATTTCAATGAGTCCTCTGATCATCCCAAACAAATCATTCAAAATCTCGTTGAGGTAGACATGGACCTTGATTACACATCCATTTATTAATACATATATTATCAAAAATACTTAAACGTGGTTCTTAAACGCTAAAAATTTATTTTTTTTGTTATGAAGCGTTATTTTAGTAACATATTTTAGGATAATGAACGAAAAATACGAAAATAATTTACGAAATTAATTTACTTACATTACAAGACTATCACGTCTAGAAGTAAAATGAAATCTGATTTTATTAGATTTTTAGCAAATAAATGAATAAAGAGAGAACGACTCAATAAAAAAACGGCACGGCGTAATTCGGTGTGGAATTAAACCCCTTTTGTCATGTTGTGCTTACTACGCACACGTAACATAAGGAAATAAGACTAAATTATGCCCTTTTAGAATATACGTCTCTTCTTCTGCAGGTTACTTCTGAGGTATGTACCTGGCGAGGTCGTGCTTAACGTTGTCATACTGGTGCGGATGGACTAGGCGCATGTGTGTCGTCCAATGGGTCTTGCGTTTGCTTCGCTTTGGGCAAAATAGACAGAGGAATACCGGCGGCTTGCCGCACTCCCACTTCCGATGTCGACACAGCGAGCTACGCTGCAGGTATGCACGATCGCAGTTTGGACACTGCCAAGTTGGCAGCGCAAGAGGATCACGTGGATCTGAAACGTAAAGCAAGTTGGTTGTTTAGATGGATCAAGTGCGAAGGTATAGTATTGGCATATTGTGATATTACGTTGAAAAAAAAACACTGAAGAGAAAAAGAAAAAAGTTGGTGAGTTTAAGTCAAACCATGCAAGTCGAGCGAATTACATATTACTTTACTTTTCAAAATCCTACAAAGATTAGGAGTGTAATTCGAGTCCTGAAATAGTAATGAAATACTTGCTGTCTGTTCAATATAGCTTCGAATCACTATTACTGGGGGATACTAATGGGGACAAAAGTTGCTAGCATTTTATCACAATGAATACAATCTTATTTCGAAAGTCATATTTATTAAGAATTTTCTTCTAGATGTACAAAAATATCTAATATCATAGCAATTTTAGAGTAAATCTGGATTTTACATCAAAGTAATTCAGCATCTCGCAATCGTACCGTTTTTTCAGTATATATTTGTTTAGATAAAATGTACATGGATTTACGTCAAATAAATTTAGGTGTAAAACCTACATTTATATAATTATTGAGTTGCGTGGTTACTTCTTACATTTAAACAATTCAATAATTGTAAGAAAATGTATAGAAATACTATTTTTAAGTTTAAAAATAAACTTAATTTTACATCTTAGATACTAAGTTCTGAGGTCAGAAATTAATAATTTGACTCTAACTAAAGCACATCTAAAATTTTGTCAAATCGAAAACCTAAACTGAAAATGTATCACGATGAAAATGGAACTCTAGGTATTGGAAGAGTTGAGATGATGCTCGGTTCGATGGGCCGATAGTATGAACGCTTTGAAAGCGGCGAACGGGCAGAGCGGACACTTGAACAGCGGCGCCTCGCACTTGTGTTTCAGGTAGTTGCTCCACATCTTGTAGAATTTGCTGCACTTGATGCAGGTATAACCAAGCATTCGGTCGCCTACGTATGTCTTGCGGAAGTCCTTCACCATCAGCAACGATGATGACTCTGAAGCACGAAAACAATTGGCCACGTGTTAGTCAGAGTTTTTGCAAAGTAAGCGCAAATATTTGGTCGTATTAAGATTGTTTAATAGTATCGTTAATGTATAATTTGATATTGTGATAAAGTTGAAGGATCAATAAATAATGCAAATAGTTTTAAATTAGTTTTCTTATTATCTAAGTTTTCACAGTCAATAAATGCAATACCACAAAATAAAAAAACCGTCTTTTCGATTAAGATTTTCTGTTTTAATAAAATTAAAAAAAGTCTTGAAAATCTAAAATATCTTTGATTTTCACTTCCGTCTTCGACGCTGGCGGTCGAATCGATGTCTTCTCTTATGTCTGTCGAGGGACCATTTGCGTGGACTCTGGTAGTCGCAGAGATCGCAGCTGAACCTAGGCATTGAGTTACCGCACTCAAACTTTTGATGACGCCACAGCGATCGCCTGATTCTGTACGTCTTGGAGCATTTGTCGCACGAGTATACTCGGTGGCTTGGTTCACCGGTGGACAGTGGATCAACAGTAGGCTGCGGCCAGTACAAGTCTGTAAGAAAATAAAAAAAGAAAAGCGTGAGCGATAAATATGAGGTAGCTATATTTAGAGAGTGACAGGTATGGTTTTAGGTATGCGTATGGTCAGATTTGGTTGGATTAAGTTTAGAAAGTTTTTGAAAATTGCAGGCCAAATATGCTAGTGTTAATAAGCAATGAACACTGAATAAGTTTCTTTTTGAATTTTTACCTTTATTGTGTTTTAAAGCTAATTAACTATCTTCTTTATAAATTAATACAAAAAATTTAAATACCCTTTGAGATCATCTTCGGCATAATGATAATTATTACGGCTCATCAATTTATTCATTACAGCTTATAACAGAGTACTTTCTCTATTTTCGTAAAAAGCTATACGATAACAATTCTTACGAGATTCGTATACAATTGAAACATTTTTCACTCTATGTTTTATACAAAAGTTTGTAGCATTTTACGTATTATTTTGATTCAGTAGCTTCGCAAACATGCTTTAATACCTGATTGAAGCGAGGTAAACCTAATTTAATAGATCAGACTTTATCAATTACTATACTAGAAAAAATTTGTCAGAAATCATTTAATTAACTAAATAAATCATTTTATAAACAACATTAAACGCAGTAACGATATGTACAATAGTAAAACAAGGTTTTGAAACTACAACATTGACGTAGGAAGAACATTTTCATCTAAACCTATATCTAATCTCAGATTCAACAGGAATGTATAGATGAACTACGAAATTTCTAACTTTCTTTAATGTACAATACTCCATAAACCTATCAAATTCAAAATTCTACTCAATAAATTTAGTCATTTAATAATAGCGAAGACCAACTTCTTTCGCAATGAGTACTTCAAATTCCATTAATCAAACTACTATTTACATCCATGACTATTTCTATTTTTCCATCGCGTCACTGCGGATGAAATGTCTTCATGTGGCGCCGCACGCAGTACGAGTACTTGCTGCTGAAGTCGCAAAGTTGACACCTGAAGTCGACGGAGTCCCGATCGTGCACGTTGCGCACGTGGCGCTCGATGTTCGCTTTATAGTTGCTGTTGTATGCACAATAGTTGCATTGGTAAACATCGGTACGTGGCGCTCGTCTGCAAGTCAGCTGCACGTGACGGCGTAGTAACATACGCAGTTGAAACCCCGTGCCGCAGTGGGGACACACGTGTTGTTGCTGTTGTTCTTCGCTTAATTTGGATGGAGAGTGAGGTTCTTTGCTGCTAGGAGATAGCGGTGAGGGTATCGAATGCGCGACCGGCATCCGGTAGCACGTGTAGCCTGAAAAAGGGCAAAGATGAGTTAGTTATGGTTTGAGACAGGTTAGCACGTGCTACTATACGGCTAGCTGCGAAATTGGTGAAGGTTATTGGTTTGGATGCTATTGTATGTTTGTTGTTGTGATACTGCGAGTTACAAGTGTGCATGATATATACATTTTTTATTTGATCAAATGTTCTATAAAAATTGTAAAATAAAATATTTGCGAGAAAATAATTTTAAAAATGTTAAAAATGTTATGCTTAAATTCAGATTTTTAATTCTATACTGAGAAGCAAGTACACCTAGTACAAATATCTCCACATGATTGTCAAGATCAAAATTATTAAAAAAAGTGTTATTGATTAAAAAAACTCACTATGATAAACAAAAACTAATGCTCGTTGTTTTCTTCTTGTCCAATTGATTGTCCTTGTTCTTCTTTCTGTATATGTCATTACAACTAAAAGTCTTTAAAAATATGGAGTTTTGTATAATGAAATTTTATATAGGATGTTTCGTATTGAAATGTGAAAAAAAATATATATTTGATTATGACATTTTTTTATTTGTCAAAGTCATAACAGTTTCACTATTAAGATATCTTTACTCTTATAATGATGTAATGGCACATTTGTTTTTCTATACTAAACTGTGAGATCACTTTTCTTTATAAGTACGAAAATAAAAATATACTAAAAACCGAATAAGTTTTAATCCATCTTCGTAGATTTTTTGTGAAAAAAGAATAAATTTTGTTGAGTCGATTCAGAAAAGAGGTGTTAAAACATAAGTATAAATATAAGTCTTTTTTTTTTTAGTTAAATAAATTATATTTAATTATTCGTTTACTGTTAAAATGGAATGTACGCATAACTTTACAGTGAACTTGTCAATCTTTAGTAATAAAAAAATATTGAAGAGTATCGCTCTATACTTCATCATTTGATTGTATTAATAAATTTTCTATTTTTTAAACTAATTTTTTTATCTACATTCGTAATTACATCAGAACTTGTTTCTCTGATTGATGGCGCTGTGGACGTGGTGACGAGGGTAGTCGTTGCGGCGATGTCGGTAGTTGAAGTTGAGATTCTTGAATTTACATTTCTTGCTGTATTCGGGCGCGCGGCGAAGA
Source organism: Torymus texanus (assembly GCA_036873485.1). NCBI lineage: Eukaryota > Metazoa > Arthropoda > Insecta > Hymenoptera > Torymidae > Torymus > Torymus texanus. The sequence goes on along the minus strand of JAYJLV010031743.1, from coordinate 1,818 downwards.
GGGCAAATGCCTTGAAGAAAAGGATGGCTGATGTTGCATTTGTTGCTCTGGTTGTATATGCCACGTACGTGAAGATGAAGACGGTTGCTGAATTGACGTTTGCGCCTGTTGCATTGATTGCTGCATCGCCGTCACTTGCAATTGTTGCAGATCCTCCAGCTGTTGCTGCGTTAAGGGCAGAACTTTTTGCATCCGAGGTAAAGGCTGACACAGTTGGAGTGGCTCCTCGGGTAATTGATCTTGCGGTTGTAAGTCGAGTGACGCGTCTCCGGTGGCAGGAACACTTTGTGCTCAATGACGAAGCGACGACGTAGGCTGACGTTTTGCGTAAATCTCTTATTGCAGAACGAGCAGTAGTAGCGTCGACGCATCATACACTCATTTCTCCAGTGGTAGCGCTGCCCCTCCTTGCGGAGGTACGTACTGTTGCTGTTGTTGCTGTTGTTGCTGTTGTTGTTCTTGTTGCTGTATTTGCTGTTGTTGATTCTATTGCTGATCTACCTGATGTTGTTGTTGCTGTAGCTGCTGTTGTTGCTGCTGTTCTTGTTGCTTCTGTAGCTGCTGTTGCTGTTGTTTCTGTAACTTCTTTTTCTGTTGTTGCTGCTGTTGCTGTTGTTTCTGCTGTTGTTGTTGTTGTTGTTGTAGTTGTTGTTGTAGTTGTTGTTGTAGCTGCTGTTGCTGTTGTTGCTGCTTTTCTTGTTGCTTCTGTAGCTGCTGCTGTTGTTGTTGATGCTGTTCTTGTTGCTTCTGTAGCTGCTGTTGCAGTTTTTGCTGTTGTTGCTGTTGTTTCTGCAACTGATTTTGCTGTTGTTGCTGCTGCTGTTGTAGTTTCCGTTGTTGCTGTTGCTGCTGTGTTTGCTGTTGTTGTTGTAGCTGCTGTTGTTGCTGTTGCTGTTGCTGCTCTTGTTTGGGCTGATAACCGTTCTCCAGAAGAAATGGCAGAATGTTATCTGGAAGAGCGAGAACTTTGCATTAGAATGATTTTTGATAAGTGACAGAACGGAAGTAGGTAGATAGCCATCCATTGTTAGTGAGAAATGAAGGTGGATGCGACGGATGAAGATTAAAATCAGTCTTACATTTTTTAAACACGTACTGAAGCCCAAATTTTATTACGTTAGCGAATCATTTTTTAAGGTTCCACAAACCATTAACTTTTAAGTTATTAAAACCAAACAAAAGTAAACTATTTAAGGTAATAAAATAAAAAAGTAGAACGAGAACAGATATTGTAATACGTAGACTATCAAACACATTAAGATAAAAAACAAAATAAAAGGTTTTAATAAATAAAATATATTAAAATCAAAACGATATTTCGTGTGTTGCAAAAAATAACATTTAGAAGTTTTATACACAAAGTAAAAAAAAATAATATAAAATGCGATCTTGAGGACATAGACTCCTGGACGCTAACGAAAAAATCTTCCTCTATAATCATCCTCTTGATCGTAAAATTAATTGTTTCTAGATGAGGATGAAATGGGCTGATTACATAACACTTATGTAATTTACAGTCTCATCATATTTTATTGTCTATGTACACTGAAATTTTCTGACAATCGTACGACAAGACTTATCATTAACTAATTTTTTATCATATAAATTGTGACTACACATTATTTCATTTAAGGGGGCCAGCCTGAGTTAAACGCTAAAATAATAAGTTTTAGTACTAACCAATGTAGAATTTTTTGTATTCAAGCAATCGATATCAATTTTTTTTTATCTTGAAGTAATTGATAATACCTACAATTTAAGATATATAGCAACTCAAAATATAAATTTTCCATGGTACAAACTCACTGTCATTGTGAT
>JAYJLV010031734.1:0-28630 GCA_036873485.1 Torymus texanus | reverse complement strand
TGTGTGTGTGTGTGTGTATATGTGTGTGTGTGTGTGTGTGTGTGTGTGTGTGTGTGTGTGTGTGTGTGTGTGTGTGTATATATATATGTGCGGATGGATGGGTATGTGCCTGTATGTTATGTGACAAGGACGCGCGCGTTGGGTTGCTTGGTTAGAAAGCGGAAAAGCGGTGGACTTTTGACGATGAGATTCGAGGGTTTTGAAGTACCTGATTGAGGCGTACAGGTTGTGAAAAAAGTTTGGGAGGTTGGGCATGGATAAAGGGATGAGATTGTATGTGTACAGGAAGAGGTGAAACGTTTCGAAAAAAAATACAGTTTTAGTATAAAAAATGTTACTATATAGATCTTAGGACAGTTTCGAAATTTTGGAACTAATCACTATAGTATACTGTGTTTCCAAATTACTATGAACTAAATTAACTTTTTCCACGAATTTTTGCCTATAAAACTGAATTCAAAGAAGGTTTACAAAAGTTCGTTAATTCGGATTCTTTCATATTATGAAGAAAAGATCAATATTAGAAATTATTAAAACAAATTAATTTATCAATTAAAATATTTATCAAATATAATTTAAAATGTGTGATCAAAATTATATTTTAATTTTAACTGGGAATTGCGTATGAATTAAATAATAGAGAGTGTATTACAATAAACAAATAAACACATCGTCGCTTGTTACTTTGTAAAACCATGAGTTCATACTACCTTGGAAAGAGTGTCACTTCCGCATGAGCAAAAAAGTTCTCACCTACGCTTCCCCAGTTGATTGTACTTCCTGTACATCCTCGAGCCTTGACCTAGCGCCGGCGAGACGAAAAAACCTCGAGCTTTAGCGTCGCGTAGCTGGCAACAATCGATGACAATGTAAGCCCGCGATAACCGAGCTATTAAGCGCTCACACCAGTCGCCCGCATGAGTGGAAGTACGAGGCTTCTTTGAGGAAGTGACAGCTCGATGGTTCCGCTCGTTATCTGCTTTATTAATTGTTTTGTCCTGTAGTCGTTTTTTTTTGAAGGTTGTAAAATCGATGGCAGGCATATTGTGTTCGCGATATCGTATGGTTGGTAGGGATCGTGGAAATCGGAGTAATGTGGGGGTGGTTGGACTTAGTCGAATTGAGAAATTTTTGGTATGATAAATGGGGATAAGGGTCAGAAAATTTTAATTTGGATATATTTTAATGCGGAATTTTCATTAATTTTAGGATTTCTATGATTAAATAGTTGAAATTTTTGAATGTGTATGTATATAAAAAATTTACAAATTTCAATGCTTCTAAAAGAAAAGTTCTAAAAGTAAAGTGAAACTATTTTTTGTTTTAGATATTACCCGGAAGTTTCACTTTACTTTTAAAACTTTACTTTTAGAATACTAGAAGCATTTTTCAAGTAGATTTAGATACTAATGATCAAAAAGTATTCTGACTTTAAAGTCAGTAGAAAGAGTATGAAGTATAGTCAGACAACTATGTATATACCTATATGTATACTATTTATAGCTCTGAATGAATATTAAATATACTTTGTCACTTTACAATAATCCAATGATATTTTTTTATTAATTTGATTACCGATTATTTATTTTGGTATTGAAGTTTTATCACTAGTAGTATTTTAGTTAAATTTTCTTCTAAGAACATTTTAATTTAATTCTGTACATAAATTATATTCTTCTTTTGTATTTATTAATTTCTTAGTAAATGAGAACACTTAATAAGATTAAATGAAAATGGATTTCATGACTTTTATTTTAATTGCCAGTAGCAGGATAACCGCAATTGTTCAAACGTTTATGTAATCGATGAATGAGTAATAAGTTTGAGTTGTAGTTTAATGTCGGAAGTCGTTAAATATACTTTCTCATATCTTCGCATTCATCTAAGTAAACGAAAGTCTACAAGCAGTGTGAGACCTCATTATTTTTATGATAAAATTAACGATGTTATATATTAGTCATTATTTCATTTGTAATTACAATGAACTAAATTGAAATACTTTTTGTACTTAAATCTAATATAGTAAATATAATTGATTGACATAATTCATGATATATTGAACATATTTAATTCATTGAACTCAATAACCACTTGATTGTAATCTGTATATAAAAAGACACAGTTCATGCTATTACGCAATGTTAAGTGACATACTGATCTCATTGGTTCTCAGATTTCTAACTTGGCTAATTGGAAATCTTGTTTACCTCTAATAGTCAACTTGTCAATTAGCTTCCATCAAGTTCTAATTTGAAATTCAGCCAATGTACACTAGCGTTGTCTATCAAATTGTATTTCAAAATGTTAGAAAAAGTAGAAATGTTTCTTATTTAGCTTCATATTTATCAACTAGATAATAGCATTCTGGTATGTTCGAACTTACTATTTTCTTTATCAACTTTTTAAAATTATTTATTCTTATAGTAGTATAATGTAAAGTCAGTAGTAGGATAATGTAGGTAAGGGTAAGGTTGAAAAACTCAAAGAAAACGCTCATATGCCTGGTGTATCACAAGACGTAAAAATATACTTTTATTAGAAAATAAATAAAAGTGTTTTCGAGGATTGGGGGGTAGGCGGTAGGTAGGGCACAAAGACAGAAAATGCTGGTTTCGAGCATAAATTACAGAAAGAAAAAATATACAATAGCCCGAACATTAAAAAATCGTATCGCACAAGAAGGCTTTAAGGGGGGTAGATTCTCGTACGGGCCGGACGGAGGGGGATAAAAGGTGGGGTACAACTTTTTGGCGGTGTCTATGTGAAGGAAAAGCACGTTTTTTTGTATATTTAAATCAATAAGTTTCGATTCCCGGTCCATCCAACAATCCACGACGTATCCTCGTTACTTCTTTTATTATCCCTGATGAATTTCGCTTGCAGTTGCTCGGATTCTTAAAGATGGGGGGCGGCTCACTCCTCGCGTTGATCAGTCACCCTTGGAGTTGGCCTATCGCTGATTCGTGGTTGGCCGTGGATATGTATGTATGGGCGGGCGAGTTGGTGTTGGAGAGATAATTGTAGAGAGCTGGATTGGGTCCAGTGGTCCATTTACCAGGAGGAGTGGTGTCCATGGACGGGCTTGATCTCAACCTTGGGCTCATGGTAGACTTCGTAGCCGATGAGATGGGGGTGGGGGATCTTGGCGTGGTCGTAGTGGATCTTGTGGGCCTCGCTGTGGACCTTCAGGTGCAGGGGCTTGGGATGGAGTGGGGGGATTGGGTGCGGCTGGGGCACCTGGATCACATGATGATGTTCGGGCTCATGATGCTGAAATATCACAGAAAGTTCGAATTTTAGGCAATGGGTTATTGGTTAGAGTCTTAGATACTATAGTTCCTTGTACACTGAAATTGTAACGCAAACTTCGGAACAATTTCTGAATACTGTTAACAATGTCCAGCTGGATTCAACTTGATTCCAGTTGGAATTTTGTAGAATCCAGACATGATTTTCATTACTTAATATAGTCCCTTGTCAGTAACCTCATGCAATATCTCATATGAAATTTCATGTGAAAATGAGAGTAGCTGTAATAGGAAATATCTCCTGATATTTCATGAGATCTCTTATGAGGCTAGTAGCAAGAGATGGTAGTGTCTTAAGGTTTTTGTAAACTTTAACGTTTTTAGTATCAGTTCTTTTGAAAAATCGTATGTAGATACGTTTTTATCAGAAAAACAATAACTTATATTACAGATACATTCACATATATATTAATATTGGAACATTGACATAGCTTCCGTTGAAAGACTTTTTACTATGTCAATGAGTCTAAAAAAAGGAATTGGTAAATTAAGACATTGAGATGAGATAATGAGTTAATCAAAAATTGTCTCTATGACGATTGATGACGATGATAATGAAAAATGATTATTTAGAACAGAGAAAACGATATCCGAATCGGCACCAAAAATCCCTTTTGTACACCAACAACTAAAAGATCAGATCCAAGTGAGGACTGTTTGTTTTTGGAGAGGAAAGCTCGTTTCTGGCGAAACCCAGCCAATTTCGGAGCTAAAAACTCTCTGGAGCTAATTGTGAATGATACTGTAATACATTACATGACTCTGCTGCCAGGGGTTCCACGCGCTCTGTTGTTGCCATGGGTTCCAGGCGTTCCAGGCATTATTCGTCCTCCATGGGTCTTGCCAGCCCTGGTCATGTCGATTTTCAACAACAATCCATCGTCAATCGTTTTCTAACGTTCTTATAGGGGGCATTCTTACGAAATTATACAACCTGCGTCGGGTCACGATGGTACGGAGGATGGCGATTACGATACAAAGAGAGCAACTAGCACTGTCGTTCCAGTTCCAGTGTACGAACTACTATTCCTTAGCATAATATACTCTATGCTCTTAAATTTGATTGAAAAGCACAATAATAAAAAAAATATTTGAAAAAAAGACTTTTAATGGAAAGAAAAAGTAATAAAGTGTAGCCTATTCCAAAGCCAACAGCTTCTTTGCACCCAATCGGACTCTCCCGTCAGAAAAACTTACCGACGCAGTAAGAAAGAAAGTATATAAGAGAGAAACCACGAGCGTCCAGGGGTTTATACAATAGACGAATAGAGATAAGGCACAATCGCCCGCTCAGAGTCCAGTGATTGAGCGGCGGAAAATTGCGCCCGGTGGTTAATGCTCCATGCAGTCAGGATGTCTTTTGTCTTTCGCTTCTTCTGGATTTCACGCCGCTGGGTGACTTTGCAGCGGTGAACTGGCGAGAATCATGAGCCGATTCTCGTGGTAAGAAGGTACGTATCATGCTTGTATATACGAAGACTGGTGAAAAGGGTCGTTCGATAGGCTGCTGTTATTGCCATTGATCTGGATCGAATCTTCTCTACTTGCAGTTTTGTATGCGAAGAAGATGATGTGAGAGGGAAGTGTGTAAGAGTGCTTTAAAGTTTTTATTTTTTTAAATAGAAAAGAAATGTTTTTAGCAAATTTTTAATACACGTGAAAAGATTTGGTATACTTCTGATTACCACTTCGAAATGCTGTTAATTTTTTGGATCGAGAATAAGATAAAAAGTCAATGCAATTACTATCTTTTTACTTCATATGGAGACCCAAGTCATCATCACGTAGAGAAAGGAACTCTATTTACTCTTTATAGCACTCTTAAAATTTTTAAGGGCGCGCGTACGCGGACAGTGAGAGTATAAAACACCGTAAGTGTTATCGAGGAAATGAAGCGATGTATGTATGTAACATTCGACGTTTCCGTTCGCTTTTTTCATTTGGCGAGAGTAAATGTACGCCGATTGCGCAATTGTAACGCCGAAAAACGCACATACTGGTGTGAGTAAGAAAGAGAGTTAGAGAGAAAGATAGTAGGAGAAAATGACACAGTTCGAGGGATCGTAAAAGAGTGCGGTGTGAGAGAACACTGCGGGAAAGAGATATCGATATATAATAGCAGAGAGATGATATATCCTTGTGTAACGGTAATTACCTCGTAACCTGGGAATGCGCTGGCGGCAACCACAATGGCGAAAAGAACGATCTGAAATGTAAAAGGATTGATATTAGGTATACTTGCCTAATTGGGGAATTCATGGTGGGTGCTAATGTTTTTTTATATGATGTCGTAAGAAAGTGCAGTTTTAATTAAGGATAGCTGGATTATCTTATGCATCTTTTCAGTGATTATTAAAAAAGAAATGATTTTGATATGAATGATGTTGATTATCTTATACATTTTTTCAGTAAATATTATTTAAAAAATGATTTTGATACGAGTTGTGTTGAAAATTTTGCTTGATCAACTTATTTAGAATGTGTATATTCCTTATATTCAAAACATTTTATTTAAAATTTTCTTTGTATAAATAAAAAATTTCAAAATTGTATCAACTATAAGTTATAATTTAAAAATGTTTAAGTATCAAGTATAAGTTTTCTGATAAAAAAAGGGTTAAAGTTTTCCATTTGATATACAGTTGTAATAATTAGAACTTGAATCACAATCAAAATTTTACAATAATCTTCAATCTAAAGAACAAATTTTTTCTTTCAAGTTCTTACAGTAATAACCGTAGTAACTTCGAAAATAACTTTACAAAAAGCAAACCGTATATAACCGTGCAACTCAATTTTCAAAGTTCTCATAGCCAACTGCTATGTAACAACCGCGTCCTCACGTTCTAACAAACTCAAACCCGAACAATTTCCCGATCACTCTTATATAAAAGTCCTTTATTTCGTTCTTTTTTTTTCGTCCGTCTCTTTTTAAAACTACACAGAACACTTGGTGTATTTTATAATGTATAATGTATATTATAATGTATATGTATGTATGATATGTACAGTATATATGTATATGAATGTATAAGTATAAAAAGTGTGTAAATCAGCAGTTGTCGATGATCGTTGGATATATGAAAAACTTACGAGCAGCTTCATGTTGATAAAGTTGAAATAATGTTATTCTCTGGAAGGGTGAGAGAAGAACTAGTGTTGTGTTGTGTATGTGAGAGTCTAATGTGCCTTGTGCGATAGGCCGCGAGAAACTACATGCCTTACGGGGCAGCCAGCCGAGCTTTTATAGGGGGATCGACGCTGCTGCTGCTATGCGCACGGACCTAGAAAATCCCAGAGGCGGGGATCCCCGCCGCTAGCACAGCGAGCGCCGAAGCGAGATTTTCCAGGGGCAGACCCCTTTCACTCGCTATACTGCAGCTAGCGAACGCAGTAAGAGACCGAGAGCGCATGCAATTTTGTTGTATGTATAGAGAGCGACCCTTTCGCTGTGCTGTGTGAGAGAGAGAGAGGATAGGAGAGAAAACGTAACGGAGACATACCCCGAGAGTTGAGTTGAGTTGAGACTCGCATAGTCATGGTGGTGTTCGTTTCACGCGGACGAAAAGTAAGTACGCGCGAGGTGAGGTTTTGGGGCTGAGGGTTGTTATAAACATTTATTTTTGATACAGTTGATGTTCTGGGTCGACGTGGTGCTGTCGAGAAGGAATACATCTGCTGTATGCTTATTTAATCATTTTCTAAAGAGTAAAGAATATATCGTGGATAAATGTAGTTATATTTTAGTTCTGTATAACGCTAAGATTTGTATACTGTACATATTTTGTAGTTAGATTCGTTCTGAGAATCGTTTATTTCATACAGAAGTATTGTTCGGGGCTGTAATTTCGGTGGAATATATAGGATTGAAACAAAAGAATTATTCGAAACTGATTATTTTTAATCGGGGAGTAGTGCGCGCGGTTAACGTTTTATTTTTACGCTGAAAACCGAAAGTGACCGTTTAGCGCAATTAAAATTAATGAAACAGCATGGGCGTTGTGCCTTAACAGTTTTAAGTAGAATAAGTCGTATATGGCAAGCCGAATAATTCCAAGTCGCGAGCGTGGTTAGACCCGAGTACGCACTTTTCTCGAGTTCCAGTTCAGTTTCAAAATTTAAAGCTCGTTTTTTTGAGAGGTTTGGCGTTTAAAAGTTTGAAAAAATTGTAATGTTAAATTTTCTTGGTAAATAAAATAATAAAAAGAATTATGTTTGTCGTGAAATAAAATTACGTAGCTTCCTAAGTAGCAAAAGCTGTCAATAAATGTGTACGCATGAATTTTTCATGATTTACATACTGCATTAATTTATGAACAATAAAATTTTTCACGATATTTAAATTTACAATGCCAAATGCAAATAATATTATCGCGTTAATTTCGTTCGGAATGATTTTCCACGTAACTCGACGGACGATTTGCTTGGGAATAATTTTCGAAGCAGTTACACACTGTTATAAAGATGAAAAGTATTGGAAAATACAGAAATTACGGCCGACCGGGTATATGGATAGCTCTGAGAGTTATGAACTTTATGTAAATCTCACGGCATTTATGTAATAGAAAATTACGCGAATTATATCGGGCGTTGTTTGAAGTTAAAACCAACTGCCCGGTGCTTCTGAGCTTTAACCGAACAAAAACGACTTTTTTGTTATTATAAAAATTATAAACATTTTTTTTCTAAGTGAAAATAAAGAAAATTAAAAATAATTCTATTAGTCTCTAACTATAGTAGCATTGCTGTATTTTCATGTACAATCCTCCCTGAGGAATGTAGGGTTACATCGGCACGTTAAAAAAACCAATCGTTTTTATTAAATTGAAGAAATCGAGTTTTTTTTAATTAGGTTGTTAAAAACTAATTTGTTTCTGAATAATTAATCGTTTGATGAATAAATAAAGTTATTATTTGGTATTTTATATGAATACGCATAACTATGCAAAAGATCGATAAAGACTTTATTGCGTTTATAACTAAAGTGATACTATGGCTTTATACAGGTCTAAAATTTATATATTTTGTAATAAGTTGTTGTCATACTGCACATAATATGAGTATAGAAAACAAATATTTCAAGTAACGAAAAACATTTTTTTAATCAAATTTCAGTATTTACAAAATAGATATCAACAATTGAAAAAATACTTGAAAAAATAATTTGTATCTTTTTTTATTTTTATTTTTTAACCGAGAATGATTAAAGATAATTATGTGACTAAATTCAACAAATACACGACAGATCTTACAAATCTTGATAAACAATTTCTCGTTAGTTTCCAGATGTAAAAAATTTTTAAATTCATCCCAAAGAATTTCACAAATATAAAGATTAGACTTTTTAATGTAAAATCATAGCCAAAATCAGAACAAATAAAAAAAGATAGAAATGACTGATTGGATCATTTTTCAAATTATTGATATCTGTTTTTAGAATACTAAAACTTTGTTAAAAAATTTTTTCCCCACTACTTGAAATACTTGTGTATTATACTATATTTTTCTCTCCACGCAATGTAAGAACGATTCATTAATAAATATTTTATACTTTAAACCTGTATAAACCCATAGAAACATCTTAAAGTTGCTAATTTTATTTAAAAATTTGTTTGTATTCAATCAAATGAAATAATTTCATCATCATTCAATTAATTTCTTTTCGAAATTATTCTTGTATTTAAAAAAATGATATCCAACCAGCTCGAAATTCCTATATAAAAATAATTAAAAGACCAATATTCATCACAATTGACTGCAATTTTCCAAAAATCAGTCCGCACTTCGAATCCACCACGAGACGCACAATGAGTCTCTCTGCTCATTTGCATGAACCGCCATCGAAAATAGCATCCACCATCACCTCTCTTTTCCCCATCCTCGCGCTCAAACGTATCGTCAAATGTTTCCTCATGCAGAACCTTCACCATGTACCACTTCCCCAAATCCGCGAACGCGTTTTCTCTCTATGATTAATCCATCGCACCACATCGATGGTCAGCACCTTCGCCTCAACCTAATCTACATAAACATTGTCCCATTAATCAAACCTCGACAATCACGTCTTCGAACCCTTAGCAATCGTATACGTTGAATTTACACTTATACACATTATCATCATCATTACCAACCGCGCCTATAAAGCGACAGTCTCGAGACGAGGGCCGAAGGCTGCGCGCCAAGCCGGTCAAGGTACCTTGGCCGGCTTTTTCTAAATCGAGGGTTTCGGTTGTCGTCGTCGTCGCCGCTGCCGCTGCCGTCGTCGTCGTCGTAGCACTCCGGCCATTTACGGCTACGCCGGGATTCCTTAAGGCTGTCCGGAGACTGACACGCGTTGATCTCGTTGGTCAATCGGCAAAGCATATATATCCATGTAATGGCCTTTCGGGATTTGCGAGTGTGTTTGCATTGGCCGCGCCCGCGATTCATCAATTGGAAGTGTTAGAGTGTGTGTTATATATATATAAGAGGAGGTGATCACTTGCCATGCATTGAAGTCTCTTCGGGGGTTTGAGGTATATATATAAAGTAAATGGGAATCACGTGTGTGACACGTGTTACTAAGTTTTTTTTTTTGATGTCGGAGGTTGTTGTAGTTTTAGTAAATGATGGTAACGTGTAATTGTTACTATTGAATGATGAAAAAAAGTGGGATGTAAAATTCCGAATGGTTCTGATAAGAAAAAAGAGAAGATAAAATTGACGTATATGAAAAAAATTAGAAAAATTATAACAATTTTCTGAGTAATTTAAAAATTCATATATTCATTTTAAAATAGTTTTATAAACTTAACGTTATTATAATTTTGTCTCGAGCCAAACTCTTTTCTAACAAAATTAGAATACCTATAGTCTACATATTCATGTTATACTTTGGAAAACCGCTTACTATCCTTACACGAGTATAACAAGTTTGCTAAAACGAACTGGCCAATGTTCATGGAAAATCGTTCTTTTCGCCCTTTAAAAGCAAGCAAACTTTATCTTTCTCACACTGATTGGAAAATTAGGCTCCTTTTTTCACACTTTTACTGAATGAAACATTCGGGTTAGTCGGTGACCTCTGCAATCTGCGCTTAAAATCTAGGCGCATGCATCGACGTTAAAGAACGTTTGAAATAATTCTTAGAAAAATTCATAAAATTCTATATGAAATATCATCATTACAAATACATCTATCATCGATTTTCTAAACCATTTAAAAGAAAAAAAAAAAGTTACTATCCTCGAAGCTATACCAGTATACCTCGGCAACTCTAGAACCTACATAATATATATGTGTGTATATCGCTCGCAAAAAAAAGCACTAATTAAAAAACTACTCCAGTTTCAGGCAATCCAAACCACCTTCGACGATCGCGCACGTATTCATCAGCTGTTCATCTATATACATTTGCTCGCGCTCTATTTTTTCCTCTCTCTCTCTCACAGTTGTCGTTCATTCATACAACAATTAAATCTCACCGAGAGGGGGGAAGAGAGACATATAATTGCCCGCGTGCGCCTCATCTCTATTCCGACCGGCACTCGCTCAATTAAGGATACACGCGTTACTACTACTACTCGTTCGTCCTCTAACCCAATTTTCACGATCGGCAGAAAATCTTCATATCGGTTCCAGTTCAAGGATAGACAGATATACACGTCGTCGTAGTCGTCGTAGTCGTCGCGAAGTACAGTCACCGCGAGAGTAGCAGTATGAGTATAGTATAGTGTTGCGCAACGATCTGCATGCGAACGCGTGAGGGAGAGAGAGAAAGAGCGCGTAACCCGCGGCGTAGCGAAAAAATCTAGTACAAAATTTATTGCGGCCTTAAAATTACTCTTTATTGTTAAAATGAGGCAACGGAATATATGTATACATATACACGCGCGAGTGTTCGCGTAAAAAAAAATCTCTCGTGTTTTTTTCTCTCTCTCTCTCTCTTTCTCGCTCTTTCCACCTTCTCTCTACCCAGCTACTTACTTACTTACTCTCTTTATTTAATGTCTCTATTTGGCTGCGCACGCGCGCTCGTGTAGTGCAATCCGCTGTGGCGGCTACCTTTTTTTTTTCTCTCGCTCACTCCGCGCCGCGCTTTGTTGGTCACGGCACGAGTGTTCTCCTGGAAATCGTAAAGCCGCGAGCGCGAAAGTCCAATGCTCGCGCGCGCGTGTATATATAATTGTTATTGGCGGGTATAATATACGTCGGCTTTTGGAGACTGCGCGGCGCACTGCCGAGACTTTTGGAATTCGCATCGACGCGTATAGGAGTGTATGTGTGTATTTGAAGTATGAGAGGTGTATAGGATTGCTGTAATGGCTTTTAGGGGCTGATGGGGAAATTCTTGAGGTGATTACTTGGAGGATTATCGTTTTTTTTTTCTTTTTTTTCGTGGAATGGGAGAATGGGTTGTCCTAAGATTGGTGGGATCTAAAGAGGTTTATTTAGAAGTTATTTTAAAAGATTCTAGAAAAATTTTTTTGGAAGCGTCGTTACGATTTTTACAGCCGTGGGTTCAATTACCGGTCGCTAATTGATGTGTAAAAATGTAACGGTCAAGTGTATTACCTTGTCGATTGAAAAGTATTAGAAAAAAATTGATTTTCAATTTACTCTTTTATCTAACTTCTTTTTTTATTATTAAAATTTCATTAAATATTCAATTACATATTTATTATTAAAACGCTATTCGATCGATTTCGTTAGGAACCATTTATGACAGAGTATGCCCAATTTTCGAAATTTTAATCAGTGCGTATACACTGAAACCAAATTTACAATGTCACGAAGGTTTCCGTCAACATTTGGACAACATGGAAGAATGAGAGACCATTAATTCAGCAAAAGAACAACTCTAACACGGTGCATTCGTCACGGCATCGTGACGTTAGCTTAATGGTACAGGCAATAACTAATAATCGAAGAAAATCCACTGATAATACTTAGTGCATTATTTACTAATGAATATTGATTAATGTATACCACTTGGATTTGGTATCAGTACATAGACTATAATTCAAATTTCAAAAGGACGTGAGTAATTTAAAAATAAAAGAATTATAACTATATTTATTAGAACGAAACAAATTTAAAAGTATTTACTAATAAGTAAACTAATAAAATAAAAGTCTTTAACAATTATTCGATTCTAAAAATTCGTTATAAAATATTTTTTTTCGTCGATAGATAAATTAAATTATATGAGTATAACAGTAAAAGATACACGAAAAAGACTCTTTTCGTTCAAAACTAAATCTGTGGTGAACATGTATGTTACTTCAATTATCTAAATAATTAAAATTATTAAAATTTTTATGTTAATATCACTTAAATCCATGACCATTAAAATTACAACAGACCCCTATATAAATTCCAATGATTTTCAGCAATTACCTCCGCACCGCAGATACCTTTTTTTGTCGATTCACTCACTAAAATCCAAACGATATATTATAGTCCACGATTTTGACGTTGCAATCATTAGCCTACGAACATTCTTGCATTCCCACTTCATCGTTGCAATAAGCAAGAGGAAAATCGCAGCATTTAACGTCACGTAAAAAAATCATTCTTGACCTTTTTTCATAAAATATCCTTTTCGTCGTGAGAAGCAAGCATATACATCAATTATCTCAGCTCACAGCGAAGTTCAAGATGGGTAGTAGCAAGCGCAGTAGTAATCTCTCGTTGCGCGAGAAGTATATAATATGTATAAGTGTTTCTGTAAACAAATAAAACTACGGCTGCAGTTGCTCCGGCTGAGTTATCTCTGCTATTACTACTGAAATCGATATATTTATGCGCTCTCTCGCGTCTTTGTTGCAAGCGCGCTGTATGTTAATGTCAATGTAAAACGTTAACAGTTGGTTCTTCTAGGTCTGTGTTGTTGGAAATGTTGAACTTTCAAATACTTTGTAAGTTATTCGGATATCGGGAATATTGGGTTCGACAGTGAACCCGTATTTCGCTGTTAATCGTTGTAAAAAGAATTAAGTAAGCTATAAATCTCTCAATTTAAATAAATTATAAACTGAACTATAAAAGCCGGGTGATTAACATTGATTTAATAAGGACATTTAGAGCGTTTTAGCTCCATCCACGCCATTTTTTACTGCGCTCACCTGCATGTGAATATTAATGAAAATTATTAACCCTTATGTATATTAGGTAAAATTTTCAATAAGCTGCAATGTACACCGATATATAATACGTCTCTGAGACTATGAGAAAAATTTAACTTTACGATCAGTTCCTTAACGGATAAATTTAATTTTCCCTGCATCATAAAATTAAGCATGTATATATAAACGTCAATTTCTGGTCGCCTGTATATATACATGTACACCAGTATAAAAATGCAAAGCACTCGAGGGAGCGCATAGCAAAAATAATGGTTTCCATCGTTGTCCCGTGAACGCGAAGCGAGAGACGTTGGGAAATTTCTTAATTTCCTATACATAACTATGAGTATTATCAGCGCGCGAACGTACAGACACACGCTGTAGGCTTACTTAGTTGCGAATGTGTTTATGTTTTATAGTTGGCAGAGTTTCGTTCGTTAGCGAAAACTCTACGACTCTGAAATATAAACTAACTTTTTCCTGATGTGAAAATTTTTCTTTGCGTTATATAACACACACACGACTGAGCATAAATATGCTTAAAAGGCGAGTAAATTTCTATGCAAATTGTGACGACATTTTAATTTAAGAGTTCATTAAGTTTTTATTTGAAAGAGTTTATTTTCATTAAAAAGTTATCAGGCTGCAAAATGAATCATAATACATTATCAATTCTGCTATAATTTCAAATACTTGTTTTAACTCACATTTCTATGTTATATTTTAAAGATTTTACTTTCTCTCTCTTTGTCTCTGTTCCTCTTGTTGTGTTACCAAGTAAGATCTTGGAGATCAATTACAATAATACAGCCGCTATCATAATATCAACAATCGAAACAAATACGTTTCTGTACAGCGGATTACCACAATGCGGCGACATGTTTCTTGCTACAGAAATCATTTGACGCAAGCACAAATAAATCTCATCCAGATTCAAATGACATCTAGGCTATTATAAGATGTAGGTTAAGTTAGGTGATAGATTCTTTTTTGTCAATGATTTTTAAAATAAATAACTATGTATATAATATGGCATTAAGTAAGTATGTAAAATAATTAGGCTAGTGGATTACATGTTTAAGGCTGCAAATATCACCGGTAGATATATAGGTATTTCTTTCGCTTAATGATGTGACGAGCGGGTTTATCCCTAACTCCTGACATCAGATATTTTTGGCAGCGCTTCACAGTGCTCATAAATTTTGCAAACATAATTCTTTTCTAGAAAAACAAAATTGTTTCAAGGACCAATACTAATGATCTTCTAGGATTCTTCTGGAAGATTAATGGTTTACACGAATTCTATAGTAATGTGTAAATACAAATATGGTCATTTTTTTAAACTTTTATAACTATTCATTCCAAACATTGTACTATTGCTATAATCCCAATAAAATAATTGTTAAAAATCAAAAGGCATGTCAAATTTCTAAGATTTGAAATTAGTATATATAAAAGGAAACGTCGAATGTAGTAAATCTTTAACGTTTTACAAGACGAAACACTTTTCATAATAACGTACATATAAAACTTTAATCGCACGTTAACAACAGCAACACAACTAATGATTAATTAATATCGCGATACGAAAAGCGCATCTTCATCCACTTTCCTCGCCTCAAACCACTTCCTCTCACCTCGAACAAAGAGAAAAACGTGGCGCGTCGGTAGCATATTACGCGCGCGCCGGAAAATCAAACGCCGTTGCAAAACAGCCAACGCGCAGCTCGAAAGTTTAACAGCCGTGCAGAGATGCAAGTGCGTTCCGCAGGGGGCCTACAGGATTGCAATCAGCTGTTCCGCGCGTCTTTCGGCTGGTTTGTAGAGCGTGGAGAAGTTTTTTTCGTGTATATATATGTAGGGTTTGCGAAAGATATATGTGCAATTTTTTGGAAGTTGAGTTTAAGGTATATCGGAGAAAAAAACGTTTACGAATGATGTTCGTAAAGAGGAACAACGCGGGTAAATTAGCTGATGGATATAGCCTATGATTTTCGTTATGCACGGAAAAACTCGACGATAATTGTAGTGTGGGCTTGCAGTAAATTAGGAGGCACGGTTGCAGGACTCACTGCGCTAGAAAATTGGGAGTCGGATTCACGACGAATGCGGGCGCGCTTTTGTTACGGGTTATATATGTGTTATTTGGCTCAGTTTTTTTATCGATCTACAAATCGGTTACATCAGTGCGCGGCGTTATACTTCTGTTACAACATTTTTGTCTATCTGTTATTTAGTAATTTTTGGTCGAAGTGTATTCTCACCGAGAATTTGCTTTTTGTAAACTGTTTCGAAGTTTTCGCGTATGTGTAAACTAAATTGTTTATTATAACTGACATGGTTTTCGTAGTAACGTTTGTTTTTGCGAAGTATGATAATGAATAAAATTGCATGAAAACGATGGTATAGTGATTATTGAGGCATATTTTACATTAGTTTTAAACTGGTTCAAGATTTTTGTTCACAAGGAAAAAAATGTTTTTGCAATAATATTTGTTTTTACGAAAACGATGATGAAGAAAATTGCATGAAAACTTTATTAGTCATTATCGAGGCCTACATTTAAACTAGTTCCAAGGTATTTATTTATTAGATTATTTACTCTATTAAAACGTCTCGGCAATAACATTCGTTGATACATAAAGAAGGCAAAAAGGGTAAATTTTCTATTTTTTCAATTTCATACCTATATCATTTTGTAACACAGCAGTTATAAACTAATTTAAAGATCTTGCAAAATTAATATGCAAAACCACATTTTTCGACTGTACGTATACGCACCTCGGCGAGCCTACAGCAGTTACCAATGCCGCCGAATCGCCAGCTGCCAGCCGGGAAACGATCTTGCATTACCTAACTAAAAGGAAAACGGAAAAAATCTCATTTAATACTTGCGCATTTCCCGATCAACTCTATCCCTCTCCTCTTCTCTCTCTCTCCGTGCGTATATATTAAAACGAAAAAATTTCGCGAAATAAACGCGTCCAGGTATTCCGGGGCACTACACAACTTGCGTCAAAGACCAGCAAAACGAGTATATGCATATCTATCTACTCTACGTGTGCTTATTTTCGTTTTCTCACTCTCTCCGATGAATTCGCCTACTACTACTACTACTGCGAAAAAAAAAGAAACGAGACCAACGATCGCGCATACGCTTATTAATCCTGTTTACTCGCAGAGAGTTTTCGCGTGTTACACTTACGTCACTTATGCAACTATATACACCGGGCGCGCGTGCGCTTATGAGCGAATTACAGAAACGCCAGTGTACGCTTTCCCGCTGATGTGTGGGTATAACTCGCAAAAATGTGATGGAGGTGTGCATGCATGCTCGAGGCTTTTGATAGGATATAATATATATATATATACATGTATAGTAGGGTGTTTTGGTTTTATAAGCGTGGTCTGCGCGGCCTTGCAATTATGGTTTTAGTATAGTGAGATTACCGGGGTATTTAGGAACCTAATAAAACGAGGATTAACGTGCGCCCGAAAGATGTGGTCGCGTATAAGCTGTTTTTTTTTTCTTGTTCGTTTTCATATATTTAACGTTATGTAAAATTGTGTGCGTCCCCGAGAATTTGCTTAAATATATGTGAACCGGTTAATTATATGTAATTTCTAATATTTTTCGAGAAAAGGAGAGTATATATACGCGATTAGAGATGGCTATTTTCCGGGTTGATCTTAAACATTATTATGCATGATCGTCAAGTCGTAAAATTTGATGTTTCACAAACATACTTTGATATGCTTTCATTAATACTTTTATTTTCTACTCTACCGCGTGTATAAAGAAAACTTACTCGTGCGCATATTATACATATACAAAGTAGCCAAAAATACGAAAGTAATTAGCCTATCGATTGTAAACAAGATTAATGAAACCAGCTTTTCAGAAAGTGAAATGCATTTTGTCAATCCCTATAAACTATAATCTTGACGCCGTGCTGAGAGTATAAGCAACTCGCAATTACGCAAAAACATGGTCCAATAAATATCCGAGTTATTATATATGTATATACGCTTTGCGGAAAAATTAACATTTATCTAATCTATATAATATTTATCCAGTAACAAACGTACACTCGACTTTCCGTTTCGAAAATTTTTAAATTCTTTCAAAATGAATCATGCATACGCACTTATGTATATACATTATATATATACACATTCTTACTCTTACTAATTAAACGAATTTTTCCAGCCTAAAAAGCGAACGTTCCTTGTAATGATAATATAATCGACGCGCGCCGCTCGGACGATTAACCGAAATCGCTCGCTCACTATATATATCTGCAAGTATAAAAGAAACTGAGCTAAAGACTCGCAACAATTGTTATAACTTCTGCGCCAAAGAAAAATGCGCGTATCGCGATAATTGTAATTGCATCGCTGCGAACATTATAGATATATATATCATAAGCGAAAGAGAGAGAGAGAGAGAGAGAGAGAGAGAGAGAGAGAGAGAAAAGTAGGGCGATTGCTCGAGGCGCCGATCGGGAAACGTACAAGTGTACATTGTCTGTAGTATATGTAATATACGTAAGTAAGTTCCGTTGGATTGCGTGCATTATTATACAGGTGTTGTTATACGCGAGAGAGTTGAGTAAGCGCAAGGATGCGCGATGTCGGGCGGGGATTTAAGTGAAGGGGATCGGTACACGAGGAAAACTTTTGGGTACAAAATTACCGTAACAGTTTGGTAAAGCTGAAACAGTTGAAGTAGATAGAAACAATTACCATGACAGTTCGCTAAAAATTATAGTGAAATCGTAATTTTTACCGGACTGTCACTGCAATTTTTCTATCTGATTTAGTTGCTCTAGGTTTATCAAAGTGCAACGGTAATTTTTACCCGAAAATTCTGTCCGTGTGTATACGCAGATGAAAAGACATTTTGACTATAGTTTTCTTTTTAAAGTAGATTTACTATAATAACAAAAAATCATGTCCCTTACCCATATACTCGTTCACAACATTTAAATTCATACAAGTATCATAGAAGTTTGCTGTAAGTGTTTTTTAAATCTTCTCTGCTTCCTAATAACTGTATTTCTTTATATTTATTTCTGGATGTTAGAAAACGTCTCCAAAACATTGGGCTTATAGCATTCAAAGAGCAACTTAAACCTAGCCTAATATTAATTTTACTTGTTATAATACTTATAAACTACATTATGAGAGCTGAGTGGCATTCAAAATCGGATGGCATTTATTTTTCCTGGCGTAGGCTGACGATTTTGTTAGCGCAAGCATCTATTTTGAAATCACATATACGATATATATATATATATATATATTTCATTAAAGGATACTGCAGAAATGGTTTATTAAAAATAACAGAAAGTTTTGCAAAAATTATCATACTAATGATACTTTACAGAAAATTTCACACTATTTCTTTATGTATATTTAGCGAAATTCCCTATAAAATATGATTATATTTTGAATTGTCAGACAGTGTATAGAGAAAAAAATCTGTGCTGCTAACGAACTGACTTTGGATATGAACAAATAAATATTCCTTTATAGTTAAAGAAATTCGCTAATAGGTAAGTCACAAATCGTTTAAGTAAACACACAAATTTAACTGTTAACGAATTTATCTAACTATAATAATGAAAATTTCATTTGTTAATATCAAAATTTCCGTTCATTAACAATAAAAATTTTCTTTTCTCTGTGTGATAGCTTTACGAGACATTGTGATAATTTTTATATAGCTTTTTATATTTCTCACTATCATGTTTCCTCAACGCATAAACTAATTTGATTAAGATTTAGACATCATGAGTAATAAATTTTCATATACTCCAATCGCTCAATCTTTATACAAAAAGACTATTTGCCATCATATATCAAAATAAATCTGTCAATCGGTATACTACCGATCCCAATTCGCAAATCTCATACACACTAATTACGAAACATCGAAAAATCCCGTGCTCGCGAGCAATGCCCGATTGATTTACAGACATTCACATCATACCTTGCCATTACCTTACATTTCACTTATATGAATAACGAGCTCACGAGTTGTGTCAGCCGCTATACTTATCACGCGAAAATACCCATACATTTCCCTCCGAGTTCGCTAAGATTTTTCCGCGGCGCTCTGTTTATTAAAAAGATCGACCGACGCGTACGCTCACTACTACGAAATGTCGTAATGAAGTTCCAGTTTCGCGCATTTAGCGCGACATTAAAATTCAACGATAAACAGAGTGACCGAAACCAGTTCACTCCACCCCCCTTTTCTAGAAAAAAAAAACTTGTTCAAAATTCAAAGTAGTATAGTGGTGGTATAGTCGTAGCCCGCGGATGGTTTCACAATCCGATGGATTTTCGCGTGGATCGGGGAAATTTTTAATTCGAGTGCTGTAGTAGTGGCAGCGGCGGCAGTGGGGCGTAAAGTTTTCAACGATACAGTGAGGCTCGTTAATTATTGCTCAGTGGTGGGCAGTGAAGCACGGCCCGTTTTGTGGATTATGCGGTATGAAAACACGGAGTGATATATGTATATTGGTATTATTAAGTCTGGTATTTTTTGCTTTATTTATTTTGTCTCTGGTATATAAATGATCAGAAGATTTCCATTGAAAGAAAAATGATTAATTATATTTACAAGCAAAATATTGGTGTAATACGTTTTATCCTTTTATACATAAAAACTAAATTAATTGTGTTGGAATTTGTTAAGAAGTTTAACTTAGGTAATAATAAACATATAAAATAACTTTTTATTAGTACTAAAATAATATTATTTTATTACGATTCTAATACTTATTTAATATCAAAATAATAATTCTTAAAACTAAATGAAAAATATATATATATATTTTACATTTTACGCGTTACTTTCAGTGTGCAAATATACTCGTTGAGCAATTACATCTAAGGCTGCCCTTTGTGCTGTTTTGTTATGTTGCGACTTTTTCACATGGATCTAGCGCTTTTTTTCCATAACAAGTCGTAAATTTTTTGCGCCGATCTGAGTATCGCGATAGAGGTATAACATGCGGCTGGCGAGTTGTGAAAAATGGGACACAAATGTTAAGTGAATGAACGAATGGTCATAAAGTAATTGATTTTAAAACAAAAGTAACGTGTTTCTTTTTTTTTTACCAGACGTTTTTTTTTATAACCTAGCATAAGTAATATTCGAAAGTATAAAGAATGCAAATGGTAACGTTAAATGGGTATTTTTCCATATTTATGGTATACGTAAGGATATATTTATTTTCGTTTAAAATAATTATTGAAAAGAAAAATATGTGGATATAAAACATTTAATTGTAAGTACAGCAATTACTTGTTTTAAGAAGTTCGTAAGGCCCGTTACCTGAAACAATAAAAGAAAATTATACTGTGATATGTGATACATCCAGAACCAACAATTAATATTGCACACTGAGAATCCAAAGTAAAATACGACGATGTAGATCACTCGACAAGACTACTTACAACATACCACGTATATCCACTCTCTTATATACTATATAAATTCTACTTACGCTCATTATACCTCTAAGTTTATGTACACGCTAATAAATACATGCTCGTTTAGACAACTGAAATGGATAAAGGATAATGAAGCGCCTTGTTTTAGGAAGTGAGCGTGCGCGTCATCTGAAAGATAAGTGAAACCAAAAATGAACGACAAAGGTTCATAAATCTCCCGAACAAAAGTAGTTCTTTGGGCCACGACAATTACTTATAAGGGTACATTAAAACGAACGGACAATATAACGCGTATATAATATAACCGCGTGCGACTGGATATATCTCGCAATCGTCGGTAGATTTAAAGAATTCATTTTTCTCGAGAGAAAAAAAACACTTATTATATGTATACCCAACAACAGTGGCACTCGTAAAGAAAGATACATACGTAGAAAGAACCGAGGTAAAAGGGACGACGCGAAGATAAGGATAAATATATACACGAAATGCGAGGATAATACATTATTTCACGCCTAACGAACATGTGAAAAAAGACGCGCACGCGTGTGTACGCGTTACATTAGCATTCTCGCGTACATGCGCGCGAATATACATTCTCACGGTAATTCATAAAACGAGCGTTTCTGCAACAATGCGAAAATTATCCCTCGAACGTATGTATGTTGTATAGGTATACGTGTGTCTTTACGATGACATTTTTAGTCGTCGTTAAATCACCTCCACGCTATATTCGCGCCCGTCGAAATAACGTGTTGCAAAACACGCGCAGCGCGATGCGACGTGATACCATGCGCGTGCGCATTGTTGTACAGGTATTTCGCAGGCTCTCTAATTGATTATGCTCGCGTTACAAAAAGAGACAAGTGTAGGTGTGAGTTGATTGATGGGCGTGAATGTAAAGCGGTAGCTGCTATGGTGTACAAAGGGTTTGGATTACTATAGGTATATATAAGTGTGTGTGTATGTGTGTGTTGTAAGTGTAAGTGAGGTGAAACTGTACGAGGTAAATCATATATATGAGCGCGAAAGGTTGTTGTTTATAATTCATTTGTTTTATATGGTTATTGAGCGACGGGTCGTGGGTTAAAGAAATATTTACAGTGAATTTTGTTTATGTACGTAAGTATATGTATAAAAATTATGGATGTGCTGTAAATCATTGAGGTTTGAAGTTTAGTTGCGGGTATTTAGGTGAGGCAATTTTGAAAATTGAGTAAATCAATTTATAAATTGCGCAATTATGTAGTTCAATGCGAGAATTTCGAAAAAATATAAGCGGTCAAAAGAAAATTCAAAATCGTATAAGATAACAGCGAGCACGACACGATTCGACGTAATCGCTAATAGTTGCAATGAGTATGTATATAGAAAGTAAATAAACAGCCTTACAAACAACTTGATTTTGGAGCATGTATTATATGATTACGTTGTAGAGAGGCAAAATATCGAATAGCATTTCCTGCACAGATATGTCGCCGTGCCAACCCATAACGCGTTGCTGTTGGTTATCGCTGTCTAATGACACACACACACATAAGACGCAAGCTACCAATGCTCTAAATTTCTGGCTGCCATTCTATTTCAGGTTCGCTATAGCGATATCACGCGGGTCATTAGTGTTTGCGTAATTGATAAATCGGGGAAGAGGGAAAACGAACGTCGGATTGATATTACGCGCGAAAGGAGTTTATAGTATATATGGTGGGGAGACTATAGTGATCGGGACTGGTTGTGTGTATATCAAAAACGAAACTTGCGCGGTTGATTTACAAGTAAACTAGTATATATGTAGTAGGGTGTATGCATGAATGAAAGTTGCGCTTTCGTAAAGCAAAATGTAAAATGTGAGAATTATATAGGTTTGAAAGTGTTGCTAAAGGAAAAAACGTTGATAAGTAAATAAGTAATTGAGGTATGCAGATTTGGGTCAGTTAGTTAGAAAACGATTGATCGTGAGGTTTCAGATTGTAGCTTTTCATTTTTATTCTTATATATTAATGAAGTAATCTGTTATGGCGATGTTACATTACTAGAACCTTGAAATTTACGGGAGATCTGTTATGTGAAGTGTCTTTTAATGCTAAAACACGAAAAATTGAGTGCAGCATAGCGAATCAGTAGGAATATCCCTTATAACATTTTCCTTCTTTCCAAAGATTCATTTAAAAAAGATCTAGTTTACTCTTAATTAATAAAAAGGCTATAATAAGTGTAGGACAAATTTTATTCATACAATAATCTCCGGCTTTGTCCAAAACTTTCCTTTCCGTATACCAAAATCCAATAAAATCGCAAACTTCATCCAGCACTTTCCACAACACTTTACATACTACGTGTGTGTGTATATATCAATCAGCAAAACCAGTGTATATATAAAATACATCAAACTTTCTTTTCCGTCCATTCCTCACATAAAATTCGAATATTTACAACCACTTGCAGATACACCCTTAAATCATCTCACCGATTAAACCCTCCAGTCATACGTAGCCTCCAGGCACACACAACCCGCGACTTCCCGATTCGGCGTATATACTACAGCATATATATACACAAGTACATTCAGCTTCACGCTTATGGGTCCACGCCTCTGGGCGCGCTGTTCCAGATAGGCCGAGCCAAGGATGGCGAGCCCGCGGCGAGCCTCTTGCGTCTATACACGCGCATGCGGCTTTCGTAATCTGCGCGCATATATGCGCGAGCGCGTGAAATTGTCGTTGCGCGCGTGGGTCACGCCTCGTTGGGCATAAGCACCGGTGTGTATGTCAGGAGGTGTGGAGGTGTGGTGCGTAAATTGAGTGGTAATAATAACATGTGTGTGTGGTGTTGGGGATGAAAATTAGGGGGTTTGGGAAAGATGAGGTTGGGAAGTGGAAAATATATTGAGTTTTTGAGGTTTTGATTTTGAATAGTGGCGTTGTTAATATACAAATAAGGTATCTCGATACTTGTTATTGAAAAAGAAATTTGTTGGATTTAATAAAATATTTAATCATATAATTGCAATGAAATGTTTTGGTAAGTTTTGTTAGTGATAAAAATAATTACGCTGAAGGAATAAAAATATTTAATGTTCTTTCAAATGAAAACATTAATCTTAAAATCCTGGTCGTTGCCAAAAACTGTAAAAACAAAAAGTTAAAATTAAAGAATGCAATTCATTTATCATAAGTCAAGAAGTAAACTTAGGTAATCTGCGTTTTAATTTTCTTGTGTACCATCCCGACAAACAGTGTACCTCTGGTCGGATTACAAATGTGTAACTTTTCTGATTAAATAAACACATAGAAAAATAAAAACAATTAAATATTTGTTAATTTATCTCATGAATTTTTATTTCAGTAAAATGGTTTTATTACCTCTATTAAATTTTTTTCTCTGCGTTAATATGTACTTTAGAGCAGAATATAAACATAGAATTTTTAAAATTTATTATTTCTTAACGAATTTTTTTCACATTTAACGTTCCAATCGACTGCAACACAAATTTCTCTCATGAAAAACAAATGTAAACATTTACGTACAGTAGTTCTTACATACCGTTGACAGGAACCAGAATTCGAAATTACCATCCAAAAACGTTTACTTCCCCATACCAATTATGTTCCTAATTGTTCGATATTTGCCCAACTCAAAAACCTCATACACTTCTTTCGTCAAGTACTTATATTTTTAGATTCCTACCGCTATATCTTTTCCCCCGACCAGCCTTTAAAAACCACATGCAAATTTTACTTTCAAAAATATCATAAATCCCCAAAGCAAACATAAAATTATGTCACTTCCTTATCCGTAAAAACTGTGCATGCGTATAAGACAATGAAAGTCCGCACATATATATTTATACACACACACAACAATCAATCGATCGGCCACCGCTGGGCGTTTTGCTAATTCGACATGTGGTTCTTTCAATTTCCCAGCAGCTCCACAAATAGCTCCGAGTGTATAATACATCGATATCTATAAGAACTACGGCGCGTAACGAAACGGAACGGAACCACCTGTTCTCTCGTTTGCTACTGATGTATATACACATTTAAACGAATGCAAATGTAGAAACGATATAATATCTGCAGGTTTGCGTAACGTTATTATTATTGTCTTTTGACGATGCTGCACAACGCTGTTGGATAACAATATCGGTTTAACTTCCTACGGCGTGTTTTATTCACTCTCCCAATTAACATTTTTAATTTACTTTTCTCGAATTGTATAGGTACATAAACAACTTTATACATTGACATCATGTATTTTCCTATAACCGCAGCGAATGCAAATAAAATCACGTACGTACGAGTATGGCACTCTACATTTGGAAGGATAAAAAGAAAATGCATAATTCCCGCGCAAATCGCATTAATCATTTTCCACTCTTTCCATTACCTAACGAATTCGGTGCGCATGCGCTCGTTCGCTACCGGTATGCATGGGAAAAAAATCCGTTTAACGATGCGCGCTACTCTATTAATTTAAATAATTGCCATAAATTACGCCGGTGCAGCCTGTGTGCAGGTATATATGTATATCGGGATCGCGCGCATATTTTACGCGGTAGAAATGTATATCTCCGCAGGGGCGGCGGCTATGGCGGTACGCATTATATATATACATTTGCAATAGAATCGTATCTATCGGCGAGGTTGAGCCGTACGTGATGTATCGTATCTATATGCGGAATTGACGAGGAAGTTTGTTTGTGTATATGCATGCGTTATTTACAACTCTTTTGGTGAGTTGATCGTAAATAAATTGTATTCGAGGTTAATGATTCAACGGTTTATTAGTGTACATATCAAAGTGATATGTTTGTATTGGATGCGATGGGAAAATTAATTTTCAATGTGAAAGAATTATTATTTGCTATAAATATAGCGTTAATTTGTTTAAACTTCACGGTTATTTGAATGTAGAACCGAATAATAATTGTATACGTTAAAATATTAAAATATTACACTATAATACATGCAGTAAAGTATATATTCATACATTAATCAATATCCATTCAATATTAATTTTAAGAATAGTAAAAAAAAACGTTTTATAATATCAATATAACCGTTAATCGATCGAGTATAATTCATTGAGTACAAATTTACGAGTCAAGTTAAAACCATATTTCCTCTAGACTTCCACAGGCGTATCCGAACATTCACCTCATCATTACTTCATATACTCCCCAAATCCAAACAAACAACGAACGTCGCGCTTTCCCGTATCGGACCCAATAAAACCCCGAGAACGTATTTTACATCTCCCCGATAACCTGGCCCAATTTCGCCAACATACCCTGAGATACTATACACACACACACACACGCGCGCGCGCGTTTTTACGAAATCCATCGGGGCGATTTTCAGATAAAGAGAGCGCAATCGTTGTAACTTTACTATACTATAACCAGGCCCAGTAAACGTATACATATACAGACAATGCAGAAGAAAAAAAAATGCGGAATTCTCATTCACCGTAATTGTAGTTAGCGTGCTGCTGGCGCAATTTTTTTTTTTCATCGCCGCGCCGTGCGGCGCTTGAATTAATGTACCGCGAAAAAGAAAACTAACGTAATTGTGTATATATGTATGTGTGTGTGTGCATCATTAGGCCATACTTTCGATTTTCAGCTGATACGGGGTAAAGAAAGCAGTACGCCTGTATATAACGAGCGCGCACGCGTGTATGAGAGTGAAGAGCATTTCATTGCTCCCCCTGTATATGAGCATCTATGTGTGTGTATATTGCGTAATGGGGTAATATGCATTCAATATAATTTATTGCAGAAGCGTAGGTATATATGTATATGTATATACAAGTAGAGGAGAGAAAGAAAGAGGGAGAGAAAAAATGGGTAAGAGCGCGATGATAACGGACGTTAGTTTTGCAAGTGCGGAAAAGAGTTGGATAATCGGGGAAGCGTGCGAGGTAGGATGAATTTGCTGAATGAGCGGCTGGAATTGCGGTAATCAAAAAGATGAGTTATAGCACTCGTAGTATATACACAATGGAAGCTAAATTTATCAATTTACCGAATAGGAGAATTTCATTTATTGTCTCCCAGAATAAGAAAAATTTATCCAGATTTTGTTCCTGTACATACATTGCACGTATACGTACGTGGGATGATCGAGAGGAAAAGTGGCTGTGGAATATTACGGAAACGATATATCCCGTATGCAAATTTATAGCGCATAAAAATCGCCACTTTAATACACACCAAAATGACTTATAACACTCGTAGGCATATCCTCCGTAATAATATCGAGTATAACGACAGGAAGCTGCCTCTGCAGTGTATCAATTAAAACTAAAAATCTACATATATACATATATAAACATCAATCAGAATATAGCCGCTTCCGCAACTCCACTTATACCAACCCCATTACGCCCATTTTTAACGCCGTATATGCGTATATACGCGCGCGATTACCTTCATCCACCTGCTCACTATATATCCCCGATGAATTCTCAGCGGGGAAGTGCGCATACATCCTCTCCGCTTAGGAAATTACAATTCAATCTCAGGAGTGCGCTTCCGCGTGTGCGTATATATTCGCGCTACGGCGCTTACGTAAGCTGCAGCTGCTTTCTCTCTCCGCACCAAATTATTAGTATACCAGCGTGGTTTGCGCATTTGCATGTGCGGGCCTTGCGTAGTGATCGATTTTTATGGTGGTATAGTGCGTATAGTGTGTGTAGGTAAATAATAGCTTGCAAAGTCTTTCTTTTCTTTTTTCGTTGGTATGGTAATTGTACGTCATTAGGGGTACGATGCTGATGGAAAATTAGTTGGGATGGAGAGGAGATGACTTTTGGGTTTATCTATATAGAGTAGAGAAAGATTAGAGCCTTCTGGATAATTGGTATAAGCGTTGCGTGAGCATTTTTACGCTGCAAGTGATCTGATAAGTCCGCGTTCGACAGTTGAGTTGGAGAGAGTTTACTAGCAATTTCAAGTTGAAAATGCGGAGTATTACGCGAATCGATAATAATGTTAATGCCTTGGTAATATCAATTAATATCGCCTAAGAAAGTGTTTTTTAAAACAATTTAACGCTTTATGTATGCGCGTAACATTGCTATAACATATCTATACTTTCAAGCCATATAAATTATTCATAATAATAATAAAAAGTACCTCATCCATTAAATTCTTTATCCTCCTTATCTAAATCCACTATCTTCTACATATTACTATTAAAATCATCAATAAAACGAAAGCACCCAATTAAAAAAAAAAGAATAAAACTACATCTGTATAGCTCCTAATCTCATCTACCATCAAAACCCCTGTATATACGTCCAACCCTTTCAACCACAATGTACATGTGTTTTTAAATAAAAAAAAACTGTAACGCTCTGAGATCTTTCGCGCGATAGCCGCACATGGAACGCGAGCGGGCGCAATGGAAAGTCGATTGAATAATGGATAATCGTTCGGCCGACGGTGCGCCGGCGTTATACTATATATATACACATATGTGATGTGACCCACTCGGCGCTTCCTCTCTTTCTCGCTCGCTCGCTCGTCAGCTGTTACAACCGGAACAGTATACGTATATACGTATATATATATAGGTTCCATCAATCATTCTTAGCGCGAGGTAATGCGTGCATTACCCTAACTCGCATATATGCTTCTTTTTTTCCTCGATATTTCAGTGGCAGATATATATATATATATATATATATATATATACACACACACACACACACACACACACACACACACACACACACACACA